>PNEQ01046929.1:0-32797 GCA_003012365.1 Medauroidea extradentata | reverse complement strand
AGCATTAAATCTGCTATTTCCAACTGTTGTGCCAAGAGCTGTACCAAATTATCAACACACATGGCTCCATCTCCAGCTAATAACTTTTACACAACAGCAGGTGAGCTGTTTAACCCAGCCAAAGCAGGTCAACAAGTGGAATTGAACTGCAAAAAATTGAGTGTTAGCAAGGCCAAGCTCCCACCATTTTCCAAGATCAATGCCGATCAATACATGGATGGCTACATGTACTTCCACAAACAGTTGAAGGGAAACGTGCGTGCTGGAAATAAGATAGACATGCCTCAACTTCTTTTAGCAGTGTCCATCACTAAACCAGAGTTCGGAGCTGAAGCCCTTAAAACCATCTGTGCCCCTGTGAGCAGCGTCGACGCGGAGAGATGCCTGAGCTCTTACAACGTTGTTCTCAGCGATCGAAGAACAAGTTTGAAACAGGAAAATATTGAAATGTGCAATATCCTTAAATTTAATTAGTGAAACTGTAACCTGTATGCAGGCTTATTTCTACTGAAAACAGTTGTTTACTTGCTTGTAAAATTTTTTATTTTTTACACTAATATTGTTTAGTTACCTACATTTTACGAGAAATGTGTTATATTTTTTAAATATGCGTTTTTTGAGTTTATTGTAATCTGGCGAGTTTGACAAGCCTACTGAACCATTATTCTTACATTTTGAACAGTGATTATTTGTTAAACAAACTGTAGTTTACAGAGAAACATATAATATTATTGAAAATGCTACAATGTGCTAATTTTTATTTTTGAAAATGCTACAAATGCCAAATTTCATTTTTAAAAAGCTAAAATACACATTTGAAAATGTTAATTTTCCGGGGCTCTAAGTATAAGTTAGCCTGATTTTGATATTTCTCTTCTGGTAAAGATGCATAGCAGCTCTGTTGTGTTGACCGTCTTGACTGCCTGAAAGAACAGGGTCTCTGCAATGTTGTGTACAGGCACACTTCTCAGAAGAAAAATGTCAAAATTAAGCAGATGTATATTGTACAGACTTATACTATTGCGGTTGCACTGTCGCTGGATGTTTTCAACATGCTTGGACATTTTCTCGTTTAGAATTTCTGGCACACAGTACCACCAGAATATTCGACCATGTCCAGTCCCCAAAAACCATTGGCAGATTCGTATGTATGTACTGTAGTTGTATCAGTACAAGTCCACAGTAATTTTAGATGTATGATTCAACAGTACTAATGGTAGGAACATGTTCATACGTGTAGGTACTAAGTGGCTGTGTTCCAAGTTATGTAATGATAGATTTTTAAATCAAAATAAAAAGCTGGGATACTTATTTCCCTATAATTGAAATTAAAATAATAAAAAAAAAAAACATGACAAATGAACTGAACCAATTTTGTGAATGTTAATACAAAACTGTAAAAAGAGATGGTTATGTTATAATTCACTAATTCACTTTTGATGCTTATAGATGGTAGTAAGTAAATGTGCCATTATTATTGCAGATGTAGTAGTGGTGTTATGAAGAACAGACTTGAAACTAAAGATTACTAATATTTTGTAGTAAGAATTTGCAGTAGGTTTATTATGATCTTTGTTTTTTGTTACAAACTAGTATACCTAACATAAAAAAAACCCAAAGCTATGCCAGTGTATTAGCCTACATTTGCACTTATAGTGTTGTAACTACAGGAAAAAGAATTGTGAACAGGTTTTTAAGAATCTTTACCAAGCTGAGGACCATAAAGGAGTACGGAACTGACACATCACTACTTGCATTTGCACCTTTAGACTTCAGGTAAATATTTGAACTTTGGCGTCGTTACTGTTGCACGCACCAGCTCAAACCATGCCTGAGTTTCTGGGTCCAGCTTTGAAGGAGGTCAGATTTAATACCAAAAATCTCCACTCGTCTACCTGATTTTTCATTGCCTTCCGAGCTCCAAGATTTTCCTTGAATGTGTTCAGAATATGTCATAGTTTTTGCAGTGAAGTTGATGTAATGGCCAGAAATTGTGTTTTTTTTTTGCCAGAATGTAATTTTCATGTACATCATGGTGCCTGTAAGTAGCCCATGCTAAATCATATTTTTCATCTGTCAGTTGAATGCTCATCGTTAAACTGAGAAGTCTCTCTACAGGTATATTTTTTAATTTTGACATTCTCAACATGGAATAGTGGTTTGTTGTTGTGCACCAGTGAAGTAAACAGGTTGTCGCAGCCATCAAATTAAGGAAGTGACAGCCTCAGGAGTTTGATGCTGCACGACACAGTTGCTGTTCCTCGTTGTACATTTTGTTTATTCATTGTGAGCACAGATCTGTTCATGATGGTGTATAAACAACTTCAGAATCAACCATAATTTTGTCGTGTTGCCCCACTACTTTTTATTGATATTGTTTCAATGTTAAGAGAAACATGATTATCTCTTAAATCAGTCGTCAACTGCTGCTAGTCCCTGCAGTGTACCTTGAAAAGCTCAGTCTGTGACTTATCTTCCTCTACCGGTATCGCTTAACTTAAAATTAAGTTTTTGTTATCAGATGGCCAGGGCTTCCACACTTCTTACATTGCTTGAAACGTCTTAAAAAGTGCTTGAAATTTGTTTTAGAATGAAAGAGTTCTTGAAAGTGATAAAATAATTTTTTTCAGGTTCTTAAAAGTGTCTAAAAAATTTTCAATAACCTAAATAATGTGAATTTTTGTTTATACAATTTTCCTTTGTCATTGTCGTGGGTGTTAAAATGGCTTTGTTTAGTAACGTTTGGCCGATGGAGTGCACCATTATGTACTATATTACTTTCTGAGAGTGAAACATTTAAGGGCGTGTTCCACCTCAGTTTTCAATGTCTTTTTTTTATTTTTATATTTGTACCAGATATTTTTTTTCTTATTTTAGACATAAATTTTGACTAAATCTTCCTCTTCAAAAATGGTTGTATCTCTAATAGTTATCACGTAATGAGTCGTAAACGTCAAAATTTCACTTTACGGTTTTATGTACGCCACTAAAACCAATTCACATACTAAACCGAAAAAATTCACAGTGTATAACAATGTTGTAGGCTATGAAATGACACATATGAAAACAAATAATAAAATATTATTGTATTTAATAAAAAATGCTGAGTATTAAAATGAAAATTTAAATATTTAAATTTTTTTTTCAAATACAAAAATTTATTTATTTTTGTTTTATATATGTCAAATCGCAGACTACAACATTGTTATACACTGTGATTTTTTTCGGTTTGGTATGGCAGTTGGTTTTAGTGAGTGCAAATTTTGACTTTCATCACTCATTATGCTAAAACTATGAGAGAAACAACAGTTTTCTAAGAGGAAAATTTAGTCACAATTTATGTCTAAAATAGGAAAAAAAAAATATTTGGTACAAATATAAAAAGACGTTGAAAACTGAGGTGAACCATGCCCTTAAGTTGTGTAGTTATTTATATATATTTTTATCATTGTACATTCTTTAAAGTCAGAGGCTATAGAACAAGTCAAGATTAAAATTAAATCAACAATTTAACATACAAAAGTAAAGTATATACAAATTATTTATATTCAAAATATTCATTAATCGTATAAAAGGAATTAGTGATCAAATATTCTTTTAATTTAACTTTAAAACACTACTATGTACATTATAATTTTATTTATGTGACTTTGGCAACTTATCATATGTAACGGAGGAAGAATACAGGTCACCCTTCTGGTACACTTTTTAAGATTCGTAATAGACATAACGGTACGTGCAAATACACAGTTTGGTGGTTTACCTTGCATTATTTTTGTGAGTGCGTACAATATAAGTTGGTTCCATGGTACGAGTATTATCAGCAGCTATGATGCCCTACCACTCTTGTTGTGACAAAACACTATCTTCTACAGCGTAGTGGATTATTCTTTGTCATTAAAAATGCCGAGAGGCAAGTGTGTGTGCAGTGATTTGTGGCTCTCCCAAGATTTATATTCATTGCGGTTAAACTGCCAGACTATTTCAGTACAACAGAGGCGATAGATGCTGAAATTAGATGGGCCCTTAAATGTGTAGACATTCATTACTCCCGTAAATCTTATGAAGGACTGCCAGAACTATTCATGATTATGTATCCAGGTAGTACAATTATGAAACAATTTTCCTGTATTGTTAACAAAGGTGCATATGTAATTAGTTTTGGATTTGCTTCGTATTTCAAAGCTGCTATTTTAAAGTACGCCAGTGAATTATGAAACTTTTGCTTATTGTTTAATGAGAGTTTAAATATTTTGAATAAAATAGACATACATATAAAACAGTGGTACTGTAATAGCAATGAGGTAACAACAAAGTACTTCACATCTGTGTTTATGTGCTATTCTAGTGCAGAAGTGACTGTCAGTTTTACATTAAGCAATGGAAAAATTTAATCTCTCAAAACTACTTAACTTATCAATGGATGGTCCAGCTATCAACTGGAAGCTGTTCAGTTTTCTGCAAGCTGATTTGAGAAAGAATCTTGGTGGTTGAACTCTAATAGATGTAGGCAGTTGCACCCTTTACATCTTAAATAATTGCTTTAGAAATGGCAATAGATCAACATTTTGTGGCCGTGACATTTTTTTAGCAAGCATTTACTGGTAATTTAAGATCTTCCATCACACAGAGAAGGCTGTTAAAATTATTTCAGACCAAAAATTCCCCTGTAAGTTTTACAAGCTTTGTTGGTTAGAAAATGTTCCAGCAGCAAAGAGAGCAGTGGAAATTTAGGATAATTTGAAGAAATGTGTGAAAGAAGTTAACAAAGGAAATATTACAAAAATAAAGTGTAAATCATTCAGTATTGTTGAGGAAGCTTGTAAAGATATTCTAATGCCAGTAAAATTTAACATTTTTGATTCTGTTGTTAAATTGTTGCAACCTTTCCTAACCAATTATCAAAGTTACTTACCACATTTACCTTTCTTAGTTGAAGACCTAAAGGCATTTCTGTTATAGGCTGTTCACAATAAAGTGAGCACTGCGTAAATCCTTCTTTCAGCCATTTTGGAGCCATCTTTAATATTTTTAATATGAAAATTTCGTGTAACTAAAAACCATTGTTTGAAGAATTTCAGTTTCATGAGGAGTGAATATTTTTTGATAATAACACCACCATATCAAGTTTCTCTCTTTGACGTTAAAGAAAAAAAGTGTCTGTCAAGCCTGATCAAAGTCAATTTAAGGTTCATTGCAGACAGAATGGTTAAAGAACTTATTCACAAAAAAAGAAGTTTCAAAAAGACAGGTACTAGAACTTTAAACCAATGTTGCCTACACTTGAAAATGCTAAAAAAGTTGAAGTTTTGTGATGAAATTTTAGTCGAGTATCAAGAACTCCTCAAATGTGCACAGGAAAATAAAACAGTATTGAGTGATTTTGACCCTGCTGTTTATCGTATTGTTGTTTTTTCCACATCCACCTTAGTGGTTTGAGAAGTATGAACATCAGTGGCAAGTTGTAATATTGCTTTTAATATTCTCTCATGGCCAGGCAGCTGTGGAACAATAATTTTTCTGTTAATAGCCATCTTGATGTGGGAAACTTAAATCAAGAATCATATTTAAAGGTCGAGAAATGTGGCGGTGTAAAAATGTACCTCTGACCAAACAGTTACGGGCATGTGTTTCAGGATCTCGACAAAAGTATATGTCATACTTGGACGAGGAACATAAGAATAAGGTTTACGAGGTGGAAAAGAAACTAAATCTTAAGTTAACTGAAGAGCTGACAGTGAAAAAGTTTAGACTTAAATAATCAATACACAACCTTCAGAAAACTGTTGATAAACTGGCAGAACAGGCAGAAAAAACACAAAATCTATACCTTATTGTCCAGTCAAACAGTCTTATAAGACTGCCAGTGAAAAATTTGTTTAACTTCTGAAGCTGGAAATGAAGATTCTAAAGATAAAGTATGAAAGCAAATATCATGTTCAAACTTGTGATTATCTGTGCAGTTATGTTTTAATAATTGTGCATTTAGAATATATGAATTTGTGTTAATGCCATAAAATAAAAAAAGTTGTGTGGTTTCACTAGAGAAAAAAGCGTACTAAACATAGGGATATTTCTTGCAGCCTTTGTACAATGGTGCAGTTTTATAAAGTAAACTTAACATTAATGTTTAAGATAAAATGACTAAAATTGTGAGCACTTTATTGACAATGGAATGTGATAGTGAGTAAAAATTGTCTCAAAATTCTTATATAGGTATGTGTTTGTGTATGTACTTGTACATTGGATATGTGTAACAGAATCAGGTTTGAAGATTTTAGAAAGTTGGTAGTGTGTCATTTATATTCATGTTACACGATTCAGTGTAGAGAATAGAGAATGTTGAAGAATTCAAAAGGATAAGACATTCCGTAACAGTGCATTGATATTCTCAGGAGGGCTCAAATGTTGAGACATTCCATGTAAAAATTAGGTTGAAAGAAAGTACGATTTACTGTACGTATTATAATTTTCAATAATTTTTTGGGTCCGTGAATTTCTAAAAACATTTAGTTGAAAGTGCTTTTAAAGTGCTTGAAATTTTTTGGCCAGAAAAGGTGGGAGCCCTTGATGCCAGATTCAGCCTTGTTTTCAAGTGCTTGGTATCATTTTTAACAAAAAGTGACTCGAAACCAACACGTACTGTCTGTCGTGCCATACAAGTGTGCTTTACAGGTGATGTAAATCACTTATAATCTCTTGTCTACAAACCTGTCTTGATTTTGTGATTTTGAGCTTGTGCGACTTTTGCACGAAGGGTGACAGCAGGATTCATGCCAATCTGGCCTGGTGGACCAAGTCCTCACTCACAAATATCATTATCTGACAAAGTGTATTTTTAATTAGCTGGCATTTATTTTCAGTTCAGGGTTGTTATTTGTGTTCTATCAGGATTTACAGTGTTGGAGTAATGGTAGCAACCTGGATTGGCTCTAGGAAATTTGTATTTATAGGTGTTTAGAAAAAATATTAATGTTTATAAAATGGATTTGCAGCAGCTACTATGTTTTTATTTGAATGTTTATGTGTGTGAGGAAGCAAGGTGGTTATAGTCTAAACTTTAAGAAAACTTTCATTTTCATAGAATCATTGTGTGCAAGTATAATTTGAGATTTTTTTTCACTTTTTGCATTTTTTTAAAAATACAGTGACTTATTTTGCCTACTTCATATGCAAATAGTATTTAAGAAGTAATCTTACCAAATTAATTTATTACCACTTTAGTTATTCATAGTTATGTAATTCAGTGGTAATAGGGTTAATGTTTTATGTTAATTGGTCAATAGTGAGTGAGACAAAATGTGTTTTGTGTAAAGGCTTGGCTTTCAAGTTCCTCAGAGCATTGTGGATGCTCGTAGACTCTTGCAGAAGCAGTCACAAAATGCTAAACTTTATGATCTGGCGATGAAATTGGAAGCAGGTTCGACACAAGAACTTCCATCCCTGGCCAGCTCATTGGAGGTTATTGCCAATCAAGGGGCAGATGGTTGGTAACTAGAGTGTACTTGAAGATGATGATCATCATGTGACTAACAATCCTTAGGTACTAATGCTGTTGTACATAGTGCTTCTATTCTGTATTTAATATTGTCTTTAGTTGGATTTCTGTGTGTGTGAAGTTCTCCTTGAATTTTATTTCCTTGCATGGGTATAATGTCTATATTACAATTTAAATACAGTAGTTCATGCAGTGAAACTTCATAATGAGCATGGGTTATAGCGATACATTCACTATAGTGACAGTTTTTTAATGTGCCATCTTGATTTATACCCAAACTGAGGTAAATATAAGTGTTAAATTTTTTTATAAATTTGTGCTTTCATTTGCTCTAAAGATACAATTAGTCGGACTACTTGCACTTGCACTATCTATATAACACAGTAAGGGTCTACAAATGTGTCATGTGCCTATGAATGTTGACATGTGTTCTAATCTTTTTATCAGCATCCATGAATGTTCCTGAATGTGCTCATTGTCTGCTTCTCCTCCCTTTCCGCTCTAGTGTGGTACTACTATCCCCTTTCTGTCTTGTTTGACTGCTGTCCTTTTCTATTCATGTGTGATTCTACTTCCCTACATTGCCTGCCTTGAGTGGGAGAGGAAGGGCAAGATATATCACAGCTGACCACTGCTAGGCAACAACCTCTCTTGCCATATATGTACTCGCCTCAGTTTCTCCACTTGGCTGACCAGGAGAGAGTGTGAGTGGCAGTGTGCTTGTTACAAAAACTAGTGGGAGGAAGAAATAATGAAGCAATGTGCTGTACAGCAAAACATCACAGTGTGATGCCGTATTAATCACTTGCGTGTGCAGTGTTTACAAACTACATTTTCCCTTCGTAATAAACATGTGCATGTGTTGTCCTTCCTGAAAGGGCAGAAGACACAACAAAGAAAACAAGTTGGACGAGTGCTCTGCTTGGCATAGTATAATTTAAATGACAAAGTACAGATGCTGACCTTACTAAGTGGTTTAATTTTCTACTGGTTCTACCACTTTCTTGTCATCATACATTAGGTCTTGTCATCATACACTAGGAAGTAAAAAAACTTTGTTTATACTTGTATGCAATGAACAATGTATGCTACTTAGCTTCAACAAAACACTGAGCCTATTATTGACCATTCATCCCATTTCTTGTGCATCTATTAAAATGCCGAGAGGAAAATATTGCTTCACTTGGTGAGAATTCCTTTTTTAAAACATACAGTGCACATAATTTTTCCTGTCAGAATGTAAATCAACACTAATGTACAGTCAAACCTCGATTTTGCATACACTTGTTTAATGAAAACATCAATATAACAAAAGAATTTTTAGGAACCTTCAAAAGATAACAAAAAAATTTATGAAATAACTTAAGTGACTTTGATAAAACGGAATATAAATCGTAATGTAAGTACTAAAAATACTACCACTGGCCGCAGTATGTACTTATTTCTCCATAGATATGCTTAACACATCCGCCGAGAAACAAATTAAAATGGTTAAAATTCATTGTAAACAATGGCCGTGGAGTGACTTTGAGATAAGCATGCGTGGCCGAGCAAGCAACGCTGTGTTGTGTAACAAGATCCTGGCAAGAGAACAAATATCTAGGTACCCCACAGCATGACGATGGACAGCACAGGAACTAATTCACAGATAGTGTTTCGCGTCTTCGTTAGAATGCGCTGCAGTGCAGCGAGCTCTATTGATTAATTTGATTACCGATAGAATGCAGTTGTGTCCAGCATGATTATTTTCTGTTGTGTCCCGTGATAAAAGCAGCAAATTTATAAAATGCAGCTCAGACTCGCGTAACACGAGTAATGTGTTCCTTTAAATGATCGTGCTGTGTGAATCTGCATTACGTTATGTTTGCTATTTGAGAAATAATATGCCAGTGTTTTTACGATGTAATTGTGCCTTGTCACAGTGAAATTTTGCAACATTTTATCCTGCTCTTCAAGCAATCAATTAATCATGTGTGTCACTAATCCACTTAAGCCTTATGATCACAGATTCACTCTCTAGTTGTTGCCACACAAAACAATTACTTAAGAATGAATGCTTCTGTGTGATGAGTAGAATAAACTAGTTATATAAAAGGTACTGTGTGAATAAGCATGTGATACTACAATCTAGTGCAAAACCTTGTGGGTGTGGCCCAAATACTGCCCAACCCTTAAATTTTGTTGTGATAAGAATTTGCTGTAGTGATAATTGTTTACCATTAACTGTTTTATAGTAGAGTTCCACTGTATTTTATTACAGATTATGTGACACGGCACAGCACACATCTTAGTACTTGTCATAGTATAAATGAATGTAAATGCTGATGTTTACAGTATTGGGTAAATAATTATCCAAAGTGTACAGCACTTGAGAATGTTTTATTATTGGTTTAATATTGAATACCTCCAACTTGCTTATCCATAAGTGTAACAGCGTGCTATGCAGCTATAAACAATAAAATTATCTATTGAGTACGCTGTAAATTTTGTATCTAATTAAAGATTTTAAAAAAATATGTATCAAGATAAGACAGCTATGAAATGCAAGCAGAATAGTAAAAAAGAATTAGGAAGAAGGCTACCAAAACATGAAGTTGACAAAAACCTTAAAGATTTGATTGGAACAGTTGCAATTGGATTGTCACATCCTGTTTGCAAAAACAAAGTCATAACTTGAGAACTGGCTAGATAATTTATTTAGAGCAATTTTTAGATTATTTAAAAAAATTAGCCCTCATTTTTTAAAATTAGTTAAAACATGGAAAGCTGATCGTTGTTCAGAATTAGTTAGTTCAAAAATTGAAATGTAAGACTTCATTCACTGTTCACAGTGTGTGGTACAGCAGTCTTTTTTTTTACTTGGGTTATGTGTTCAGCTGTGTTCAGTAATGGAGGATAATTTAATGGTTGATAATTTTTATTTGATTTAGCTAAATGATTTAGAACAAATCGCATAGTGTGTGCATCTTTTAAAAGCACAGCTACTACTAAGAGTTTGCAGGTTTGGCAGCTGTATCAAGTTATTTTATGCAGGGCTTCTAATAGCTTATTTACCATGCCTGATCGTTTAGTATTAACATTTAAAATTTGGTTACTGTATACAGTGTATATTTTTTTCTAGTAAATGGTTGATATTTTTTTTTTTTGTTATTGATGAATGGTGTTGTCCCCGAAGTCAGTTTTAGAACCTTGGTGGGGATACAAAAAACCATGATGCCCACCAAGGTTGACTAGGCAAGGTGATTCTGCGGTGGTGTTTGCCATTGCCTTCTGCAGCATGGGGATGAGGCGACAATATAACACCCAGTCCTGAACCGAGAGAGCCAACTGTAAATATTGATCTTCCTGACTGGGAATGGAACCCAGAATCCTTGACCCAGCAGTAAGGAGCTCTAACCACTGAGCCGTGCAATCAGTTGTTTGTTATTAAGAAATGCTTACTTCAGCTGTTTGTCCTCAGTCACATGCCAATGGTGTTACTATTACTGTATTTACTTGAATACCCCTCGCCTTTGAATAAGTTTCGCACCCTGATTATTTAGAGAATTTAAAAAAAAATGGATATATTTTTGAATAAGCAGCGCACCAAAACTTTCAGAAGAAAGTATTATGACTTAAATTCTGAAATTTGTCAGAAAAATTTTATTTCAATTTAAATAATTTTTACAAGCAGGAATTAAGTTACTATAACTGTTCATAAATAAATGTCTTGAAATTCGTAAGCCTAGGCCTACTTATGGTCGATCACCACGGAATTCCTTCAGGCATAGTTTCTTTCTGAAACACCCGTTTTACAAATAAGTTTAGTGTGAATCATACCTAGTTGTAAGTGTGCTAGACAGTAAGGCAGTTAAAATATTTTAGGTGTTTATTTCATCAAACGGGTGTTGATTGTTGAAACATTTAATTAAAATGTAACAAATACAATGAATGCAAATGGCCGCCTCAATATTAATTTGTTTACATTCGTAAAGGGAACAAAAAATGCTGCAACAAATTACAGTATACCCTCGATTTAACGACACTGTACGGTGCCAGGTGATTATGTTGTTTGATCACCGATATCATTAGTCCCGTGGTAATTAATTCTGCCCCCCCCCCCCCAAATAAAGTTTCAAAAGTTTTTTTTCTTAAAGTTAATGTAGAACAATTACAGACATAAAAGAACACAGTTTTTTTATTTAAATTACAGTAGACGCACAATTTTTCGAAGTTAGCGATTTTACGAATATACTCTCAGGGGGGGGGGGGGGGCTCAATAACCATAAAAATTGTCCACAAAATTAAATTACTTTGGGGAAGGAATTGAAATAATTGCTAAGCTCAACAATTTAAAATGTTATTTCGAGTAGAGACCCCTTTGCCAGCAGAGTGGCGACAAATTATTACTTGGTTAGTCACAATATTAAAAATAAAACAAAAATAGTGAAAATCTGTTAAAAAAAGCTGCAGTGACAGTTTGAAAACTGCGCAGCGGTGGCACCGCCTGTGCCAAGCTGGCCGGCCTGTCTCCCTCCACTACGACGTATTAGGATCTACATTGAGGTTGTACTATAGCAGCAAAGTTCCAGCGCATGGGCATATGCTCATTCAACTATATTACAGCCTCCTTCTAGGCTGTTTCACAGTGTCTTATATCTCTCTCGCCTCGCGCCAATTGTGTTTACGTTTTTACACGAAACCTATAAATAATAGCGTGTAATTATTTTTTCTTTATTGAGTTAACACTATACGCACTTAAAACAATTAACTCGGCGCATAATTTGCTTAAACAAAGCGTTACTGTGTGTCGTAAGACTGGCTCTTCACAAGTGAGTACGATAATAGCGCTACCTGTTAGCCACATGTAGAAACATTTGTCTCCACTATGGGTATGTTGAACTTGAAAAATAAATAGACGTACGTGTATTACGTAATACCGGAGCTCCTAATTTATTTTTACCATATATACTGGCTGGGAACGTGATTATTTGCAACTACTTATACATGTAATTGTCGACGATTTTAGGTAAGAAAGTCACAAAATGGTGTTTTTGGAACATTGAACGTCAGTATATGCTACAGTGCCGCTATCAATCTTCCATCTTATGAATGTTCATACAGTTGCGCTATCTGTCCGCTCTGCACGCTACTAGTATGTACGTTCATGTACAATTCATGAAACATCGAGGGAATGTTTTGGTGGTAATTTATATAAAACTGCGCAATGAATAAATACATCTGCTTTTTCCTTCTTTCTTTGGTAAATAATTTACAAGAGCATTGTTCTAGTAACGAATGCCTACTTTCTTTTCCATTAAATGCTACACAAATTGGGCTATTGGCTTGCGAGAAGGCACTTGGCAGCTTTTTTAGGACAAGGGTCTGTCATTTCTATTGTTTTATTGTTTAGCGATGTTCTTTTAATCGTAAGACGTCTGCCTGTTGATATAAATTTATATTTCAACTATCACTTGCTTTATTTTTCCGTTAAATGCTATGGAAGTCTGTACATTCTCTGGAGAGAAGACACTCAGAATTTTGATTTTCTCCTTTTTTGGATACAAGGTTCGGTTATATGTACCACTCAACAGTGTGACGTCTGGCTACTGATATCAATTTATGTTTACATTATTACGTTAATTAATTTCCCGCAAAACTCTATGGAAGTTGGGGCCCGACTAGAGACACTTTGCAGAAAAAATGCCATTTAAAATTTTACGTTTAGGGTTGGGGGGCAAAATAAGCGGCTATCGATTTTACGAAGGTAGTGATTTTACGAAGGTAGTGATTTTACGAATGCAATGAGAGGAACTGTGAGTATTTGTAAAATCGGGGGTCTAGTGTAGTTTGGTTACACTTTGCGCAGCACACGTTGGAAGGTTCTCATATGTATCTCATAACAATTGATTGTTCGTATAACTTTGGGCGAGACCGCAGACTTACAACTTATCAATTAGTTGTTGATGTTGACTCATGCAGTCGAATCGAGTCGTGCGTGGACATTGTTGCTTCTTTTGCTGATCTGCCATATTGGAAACTTATCCATGTTGTCGTAGTTTAACGAAAGTTTGTTGATGTGAATTTTCAACTTCAAGTATGAGTTTGAAACAGAACAATGCTGAGAAATATCATTCAGAATATTCAAAGTTGTGGAGATGTTCAAGTGCTTCAAATGTATATCAACAACATGTGTTTTCGTGAATCGTGCAATTGTAACCAATGCAAACACGGTGGCAAGGATGCCGCCGTTAATACATATTTACAGTAAAAACACGTCAAGCATTTTCGAAGTTGGAAATTTTGAGGATAAAATATATTATAATTATGTGATGCTGTAGATCCAACAACAAATTCCGAAGTTACCTGCGAACAGGTAATGTGATTGTGTATTGTCCTACACATTTAAAGGCCATGCTAGGATCACCGTAAGAAATAACGGTAAAAATTGAAAACACACTTTTGAGTGTCGCATGCTACAACACACCGTACCGCTGCTTAGCCGTCGTAGAAGGGATAGAAACCTGTCAATTTCTTACAGTGCGGTTACAGTTATTTCTATATGGCTACTTTACGGTCAATGTAGCACGGGCTTAAGATAATACGTTCATTACGGAAAAACTACTGAAAAATACGGATTTTTCGCAAAATTACTTCTGAAAGCTTTGGTAAATTGTTGCACCTCTGAAATAAAAAAAAAAAATTATTTTTTCGGGGTTCCTGGAAATTGTGTCATTAGATCGTCAATGTCATTATATCCGATGTGGTTAGATCAGGGGTTTACTTTATCATCCCTGGAATGAACAAAACAATCCAGTATTATTTCTAAAAATATGTTATAGCTGACCTTTTACACATCCGCCTCACTGCTGTTACCATCACTGTCTTCATCACCGTCGCTGTCCTTGTCATCTGTTCTCCATGTACAATCATCCTCTGTCCCGTTCAGCTTGTTAAGATTCCACATTTCTTAAAACTTATCACGATAAGCTCCGGAGAAATGCGATCCCATGCTGTCTTGATCCAGGTACACATCTGGTCGATTTCAGGCTGCTTGATTTTTCACTGGGCTTGTATTTGTGCTCCGCATTTGCCATCCACGACATATACTATTCCTATAAGTGAAATTTAAATGGCCAGTTTATACAAACGTCCAAAAGCTGCAACACTGACGTGAGTCCACTGGGAATAAGTATCTTGTCAGTACCACCACACTTTAGGCAATCATCAACTGCTCCCGTTGTATGTCCACTAAAACTTTTCATCACAAGTAAACAGCAAAGCTTTAGAAGGCTGACGGGTCAGTTTTGCCAAACATGCCGGATCCATTCTTCGACCAGCTTCTCGTCCATCCAACCATTTTCTTGTGCTTGAACCACAACACCTCGTACATTCATTTTCGACATGGTTTTTCTTTTAAAAATAATGAACAGTGGCAGATTTCTTCCATCAGCAGTTATACACAACATAACTGTGCATCTTTGTTTTTCATTGCCTCTCCTACGAATTGAAATGTTTTACGCTCTTTTTCTGTTTATAGTCATGTCCGACAGCATTTCAAAATAAACAGGCGTCTGGTCACAATTGCCGATCTGAGAGAGAAGATAAGGATGCTGTTTCTTCAGTTTCGAAACATACAGCTGAAATGAAGTTAATATTTCTTCATAGGCAGCAGGAAGTTTCTGTGCGACGGTTGTCTTTCTTCTTATCGACAAATTATTTTGTTCGAAAAACCTGGTCATCCACCCGTGGTTGGCTTTGAATCCTTCTGCCCCTGACTGTGCCTTCAATTGGCACATTTTCGTTGAAACTGCACACCCGAATTATCGTTTCTCGTTCACATAATCCCATAGTCCCTTGTCTATTTCTGAATACTTTGCTTTTTGCCCCCTGGAGTTGGTTCTTGAGTTGTACCGAGCATGCGAAGATGATTCTCTCAGATATTAGTCTGGCAGCGTTGGTGGGGTGGAGAGGTTGTAAGAAGCACTGGTGAGGGAGGCAGCAAATTCCATGGCGTAGTAATTGGGCAATAGGGTATGTCGCATCAGCCTTTGTTTCAACGTCAATCATAAAACAGCTCACTGCTTCCCACAAACACAAAAGAAAGGAAGACAATGGACTCCAATCTCCATATCCCAATCTCGCCCGCGCACACAACCGATAAGACCACTCAATTCTACGTCTTGTGAAAGAAAGGTTACTTCCAATCGCCACCCCTGCTTCTTGTCCTTACACCACCTTGCAGTCAACTTAAGCACTCAGAAAATTCCCAACAGCAATATACAATTTGAATTAGGTATTTATCAAAATTATTAATAAAAGAAAAAAACTCAACTAACCACAAATTGAAAGAATAAAACAAATACATAACATTTTCTTTTTACTTTAAATTTTTTTGAAGAAAAAATATATAACATTACACCAACTACTGATATACCAAATTCAAAAAATCACAGTGGATAGACATTGCAGGCTACAATGTCATGCTTATAAAAATAAAGAATAAAAATTACTTGTATTTAAAAAAAATATTTAAACTGAAAAATGCAAATTTTAAAATTTTAATATTATTTTAAAATAAAAATATTTTTTATTATTTATTTTTATGAGCATGACATTGTAGCCTACAACATCTTTATTCACTGTGATTTTTTGAGTTCGGTATATTAGTTGGTTTTAGTGTAGTCCTTATAACGGAAACATGCAAAATATGACTTTAACAAGCCATTACGCGAAAACTATGAGAGATAAAAAAATTTCATAAGAGCCAAATTTAGTCACATTTTGTGTCTAAAATAAGAAAAAAATATCTGGCACAAATATAAAATAAAAAAATTGTGAAGAAAATTGTGGTATACCGCGCCCTAAGACTTAAAACTCCACTATAATTACGTGTCTTATTAGTACTACCTAAATTTAAATACGAATGGGGTGAAAAAATACACATATAGGCCAGTCAGGTGAGAAACCTTACATAATATGGGTTGAGACCAATAAAATGATATTTATATACTGTATTATGAAGTTTCGTTTCACATGGCCTTATCAAGCAATGGTTACTGCTATATTTACAGGCAAACATGTCTGAAGATCGGTTTCTAACTTGTCCAGGGAAAAACGAAGTGAAGACACTCAAATGTTTAAATTTACTGGTCAGAATAAATAGAATGTAAAGAAATATTTGTTGTTGTATTGCTTGAAATAATTTAATCATCTTACTCTCAATTATGAGTATTTTCTGGGATTCAACATCCTCTAACAATAGCCATGTTAAATAAACTTAACTGCCAAGTCAAGGACGCAGTTTGTTTATTCAACTAATACCAGTCATCGCTTCAGGCAGTTGTTCCACTACAATTGGTCTCCTGAAATGGGACAATTTGATTAGACCAGCACTCATAATTACCACAGCAGAGAGCAAGTTTCACCACAACTGGTGCTCTAACAGGGACAGTAGTTAGATTTTATTTTATCAGAACCTGTCGTAGTCCCTGTCCCAGACAAAAGATGTGCTCTTCACGATTATACCCAAAAAGTATGTTGATCAGGTGAAAATGAACTGAAAACATGACAGCGCAACTTCGCAGCAGCAGCATTGTCTCACAATCAGTCACTCGCCCACCACAGCTTTTCACGGTAAAACCATAATCAAACCAAATAATAAATGCTAGTTACGTAACATATTTTCACACGTGACCTACATGCGGCCCACAACACATTAGACCTCTTATTCACGAGTTCGCTTTTGCACCAGTGCAGCATTTTCAATCTGCATTGTGTCAAATGAGATTTTATTCATAGTGGGGCATATGCTCAAATGGTTCGTTTTGTAATCATAAACACATATAGTTATGATGCACAGGGTTTGGGTGAATGTATGAATAAAAGGAGCTTAGATTTAGTCTCAAGTTGCATGCGAGCCAAGATGACAGCGCATGTGAGGTTTGGCAGACAGGCAGGCATATTGTGCATGACATCACCTTGTCTACTTTCTGACTATCTTTCCCCCCTTCCTTATCATCATGTCTAGCAGCAACTTCATCCCTCCCTCTGCCAAATCCTCAGTCAACACCTTGTTCAAGGGCGAATGCACAGTTACATTCTTCGCCTGTAACTTGAGTTCACGAGTCCATGTCACTGCTGCTGGGTTGGAACTAAAGTTCATGCAGCTGCTGTTGAACACACTGGCTTTTCACCTGGGGCTAGCAGTAAACTTTACGCTCCCACCTATGTACAATGTACTACTTGCATGAAATTGAGGTGCCTTCAAACTACTGTGATGTATACTGTAATGAATAAAAACAACCATTTACTAAACTAAACTTTATCGGAAATTCCTGACGACGAGTTGCAGGCAAGTTGTTGTCACTTACCTTTCAGGCTTAACCTACTCATAACAGAATAAACTTTGGTGGTTGGTTCACTAGCCTGAAGACACAGCCCATACACTACACCACGCCTCCAGAATACCTAAATAAACTTTATACCGAAATAAATACTGAGGCAGGGTGGTACTAGTAAAATAACCAAAAACACTGACCTACACCACGATCTTCGATCGCCAGAGCCGTCGTCAATTAATCGACCACGACCAACTCTGACAACACACAACACAAACTACAAACATCTAACCACTCCTGCCTAACTAAAACAAATACCCTTCTATCGCAGGCCCCTACTAAAACTATACTCAAATTACATTAAGTAACAACTATTGGGGGCGTCCACCAAGAGACCTGCGACAAACTACATTGTACTTCCTCAATGAAGTAAACATAACCTAAAAACAACTACAGACTAAAGGTCGTAGCTCAACACAGCTATGTGACCTAAAACACATTGGGGGGATGGGGTACACAACACTCGCTTACATCTGCGAGAGGCAGACTTACTAGAAAACCGGGGATATATGTTTATGAAGTCCTTAAACAGGACCAGGTTTCTGCCTCTACTAATTTTGTAAACCTTCAATAGGTTATAAAGTTACAAAAGACCCAATTAAATATAGTTTACACTTTTCATACTGAAAAGAATGACGTGAGAAGATGTAGGAATAGATTTCTTTGAAACAGTTAGTGCCTAAGTTAGACCAACATAAATTAGTAATTGGAAAGAATACTTAATGTTTTGGCGTGTCCAGCCACTCCCAGATTAGACGTCCTTTGCCTCGAAATTGAACAAATGGAAAAGGACTCCAGCCCTTTCATCTTGATAAACCAATCTGCAATGTTATGAATTTGACTTATTTTACTGCCTGAGACAGCAATTTCACATTTTACCTTTTATACCGAAACAAAATAAAATAAATTTAATTTTAACCACAGGCGAGCTACGACATTTAGTTACCTAATTTAACTATTGGACTACATGACTGATTAACTATTTGGCCACCTTTGTGGCCATAGCTCCCGAAACCTACATGGTTAACTCACAATCCTCCACGACTCGCTGCATAATAATGACAAATGACTGACTTGACTGTCTGACAACGCACCAACAACTGACCAACTGCTGACTACCAACTGACTAACTACTCAACAAGCGAACCCGGTACAACGGAGCTCAGTCCTAATATAAAAGCTGGCCTGCTGATGTTTATTATCAATTCGCAAACATTTCACTATACGGGTTAACAAACACACTTAACCTTCCCCAAATGGTGGCAAACATACACACAGTGCCACAGTACTGCCAACTGGCAATGACATCAACTACCCCAGGTGTACCAACCAAACACAGAGTTGAGGGCGAGAAAGAAAACAGCAGACTATCGTCACTCGCGCACAACTGTTCCTAATGTAGGCTATTACATCATGAAAGCTTGTGTTGTTCGTGCTGTTACCTCGACGATTCAAGTGAACGAGTTGGTACAAATACAATGCACATGGCTGTGAATAACAACCTTGCTTCTGCGCAAATTACTAGCAGATGTTCTGTGCTGTTATCGACAAACTGCAGACAAGTGTTTAAACTACTGATGTTTTAATAGCAACTGGGCGCACGTGTGCGCCAAGGCCCAAATCGCTATAGTGAAAACAAGATGACCGCATCTTAGCAAGAAAAGCTTTACCAGAAATAGGCTCTCGGCCCAACTGAAACAAAATATGGATCCGAACAAAAAATAAAAAACCTAACCTTAATATTTGTGATCACGACAATACGATACTCTTTATCGATCACTGCATTATCATTGTACAATCTGGTTCTTTCACTTGGTAAAGCAAAGACTACAAATAAATGCTATCTGCACTTTTTCAGTGTGCTTTCTTTTTTATTCTTGACAACAAGATTTTTTGATGTTATCAGGTCTAGAACACATCCACATTTATCACCGATAATTACTGTCAAAAGTAATATGTTTCTTTTGCAGCTAATCTTATAAAAAATCACATTAAATTCATTGTCCAAAATGCTGCAAAGGTTGTTAATAATCAAAGTAATCCAAAATAGTAATCCATCCATAATAAATATTAAAAATAATTCTAGTTAAATGTCGTAATACAAAATAGTTACCGGTAAACCAAAGGAGACAATATAAGTTGAAATTGAAATCACAATGAGCGTGAATGAATACAGATATACTGAATTTTGTAGCTTGTAAAAGGACACTATATTATTTTCAGAGGAATGCACTTGCTTAGGATAGATACATTGTTGTATTTTAAAGCCGGAGGAACATGACGTCCCAGCGGCCTAAGGATTAATGGTACAGGAAAAAAGGGGGGAGAGGGACCAACGGAGGGGTGGTGGTGTAGCTACTGCAGAAAACATAAGTGTGCTTCACATGGTCATAAAACTGGTCACAAGCCTGTTTCACACGTCACCTGCTTGTTCCTACTGATAAAATAACAATTATTCATGAACAATTTTTGCAATTTTTTGAAAGTTCCTAAAACTACCCCATTATAACTTAATTGTTGCTAATACCTAGCTATTATGGGATTCTACTGGATTTATAAAGTATATAAGTTGTAATAACCAGGCTTTAAGAACATAAACTGGAGAGCTGGAAGATGAGTTTTAGAAGACCCAACAAATATGTATGTAAAATAAGTGAATCTAGTACTGTATTTAAATCAAATTATTATTAGGTATTGCACATGTAATATCACTAGTTTGCTAATAGTTGGTTAAAAGTGACTGTAATATAACAGTTGAAAAAAATGTTAAAATTATATGTAGCCCAGCTATAGAACATAACATTTTTCTTCGCACTGACATTTCATAAAACACTTAAGCAAATTAATACTTAATTTTTTCTCTAATCATACTGAAAATTTATAGCACTTTAAAATCTTAAAGTCAGTAGATATCCTTTAATGTATGTCAGAATGATACTTTTCAGGTTTTTACTAGTTGCCGAAATTTTTTCAGTAAGTTTAGAAATTTATTTTCTTTTTAGTTTTCAGATTTAAGTTGCAAATGTCTGCTCATTCAGTTATGTTTTGATTGAACTTGTTTTCTAAAACTCTAAACATTGCTATTTACAGTAGAATCAGTTGTATTTTAAACTTTGTTGCTTTTTATTATGAGTGTATAACTTCGAAGTTGCATAGCTTATGTATTTCTCATACTCTCCTTGAGTCAACTTTTCAAAATGACGAATGACAAGCCTGAATAAAATAATTAATTTTATGGTAAACCTAATTAAATTATATGCTTCTGCATGCTTTCGATGTTGGTAAAAATCTCTTGTTCTTTAATGTAACATAAGAGCAGCGATATGTAATTTATTTACGAACCGTTTGAGAAGATATTTTTTAAAAATTGCAAATTCAGTACTTATAACCAGTTTGACCCCTTGCAATGTTTCATTTATTGTATTTCTTTTATTTTTTGTATTTCATACCTCAGTCTGCCTGCATTTTCTGCACTTTGTTTTGCAGAAAACAAAGCAGTGGTGGCCAGTCATTTGCTGCTATGATGAATTCTAAAAGAGCTAGAATATTATACACATCTTCCCCATTCTTTCTCAAGATCTGGTGCTGGTTCTTCATGCTTAATGTAAGTGTCTTTTATAACTTTGATTGCAAATGCATCTCAATGTCAGCTAACTACCCATATTCATTCAAGATACATCACTTCATAACTGTTTAAGTCATATGTACCTTCATCTATGTATGTTTGTGTATGTTAACACATTACTTTTTTATTTTCTCAGGCTCTGTAAAAATGTAATTACCTACTTAAATATGCCATTTAATTGCAGCAAAATTTAAGAGCTGCACATTATTTTGGAATTATGCTTAAGCACTGATGTACAGTGCATGAGGTTCCATTTGAATATGAGGGGAAGAGGGTGTGACTTGCCTTGCCCTAATTCACATGCAGAAACAGGAACAACACTTCACTTTTTCTCTTTATAAAGGCCCCTATCTATTACACTGCCCTCGAAAAATCAAAAAATTTGGCGAGGAGCCAATCAAGATCACAGTATGTCAAACGTGCTGACAACAAAAAAAATTTTGGCAACAATAATAGACTAAGAATGATAGAATATATGTACTTTAAAAATAACAAGTTAAAAATCTGTCTTGTGTAGTTCCTGTTGTTATGCTAAAATTTAAATTTTAACTTTATATATGCATGATATAATACTATGAAGTAAAAAAATTGTTTTACCAAATCCTATTTAGTGCTCCAGACTGCCAATAAGAGCTTAAAAGTTATTGTATTTTAAATCAACATTATTCTATATTTAATGTGTGCCTAAACTAAATTACTCATCTAAATTGCCGATATTCTTCCTTAGAGTGGTTTTTGTGCTAAACAGTTTTTTTTAAAAATCTATGAAGGAAAAAAATAAAAGTTCCAAAAAAATTTGTTAGCATTTTATTGTAATATGAAATTTAAAATTAGGCTTTATTAACCGAGATAAAAATAATCTTAAAGACCCAGATATACAGATTTTCCTATGGAAGGCGAAATTGATTTTTGCTGCCCCCACTCTCCCCCACCTATTTGTCCTAAATTTTTAAGGGCATTAGTACCTTAAACCTGCAGGATTTGTCGCCCTTTCAGACTACTGCCCTGGGCACATGCTCCCTTTGCCCCCCTTAGATCCAGCCCTTATGATGAAAATGTTGTAACAGGGTCTAGCAAAATATCATAATAGATGTCATAAATGGGCCAGTGTTTTTTTTATATTCCTTGTAGCTGTTAAAAAATATAAACTACTTTCATAAGCCTATTCACATGTGAGGCTTAAAGTAGGACTAGGCCTAAAAATTACCTTGTGATAGTAAGTTGGTTGTGCTATATGCTGTTTTGAAGTATAATAATTCACCAAAGAACTATGCAACCTTGTCTTAATTAATAAATACATAATTGACAGAAAAACAAAACTGCAGGCATGAATCTT
This sequence comes from Medauroidea extradentata, assembly GCA_003012365.1. Lineage (NCBI taxonomy): Eukaryota > Metazoa > Arthropoda > Insecta > Phasmatodea > Phasmatidae > Medauroidea > Medauroidea extradentata. The sequence continues at coordinate 9,959 of PNEQ01046929.1, read as the reverse complement.
AAGTGACAAAGTTTTCGATGCAATTATTTTTATTTTAAAATCGCTGGATGCTATGAAACTTTGCATCTCTTCAAATAACTGTTGTTAGTCCTACACCACGTAAAAAAAAAATATATATATATATCAATGTTTTACACAGTTTGGTATAAATCATGTAACAAACATGCCAATGCATTGTGCTTTATGGCAAATGAGTGATTGCTTGTGCAAAATCATCTGATTCCCCCAGCATGCAATCTGTTCTGACTTCACTGGCCAAGTCGAGTGCTTGTGCATTTGTTGCTCGCTCCGTGTCTCTGAGCTTCAAAAGTGTTTTTTTTTTACATGGTAAGCATTTGAGTAGATTGGTTGCTCATTCCCTGCTAATGGCTATAGTATAGTGTCAGTATTGTTTTACAATAAACAGTAATATTATTGGTAACATACTGAAGCAGTGAAGTGTGCCTAAGGACTGTTTATTTCAGGAGGGCCCTGTGCTGTAAAATCATGGACTCTTTAAATCTGCCCTGGCATAATTTTTGTTGTCATTAGAAATTATTTAATTGTAATTTTTTTCTTTTCTAAATTAGTTGATTATTTAATGTACTGTAATGCTAATGTTTTTAAAATGTTGAATATTTAAAGTTAATTAATTTTCTAGGCCACTGATTTAAAATTTTTAGTGGGAAGAACCGAATTATTGGCATTCATTGCCTGTGCGAAAAATATCAGAGTCCGAAATATCGGCCATTTATTTATTTTACATTGTAATTCATGGATTTTCTTTAAATAAATTTTTCTAGAAATAAATGTGTCTACTATTGCAATGGATTAAGTTAAACCTTTAATTGCCAGTAGAATTTTTTCCAATTTTATTACATTGATTGATATTAAGTTATGTGACATATTTTTTTACTGTTTCTTAATACCAACATAATAATAAATGATGGAACAGCTGTGAGCATTGCAAATTTCCAAGTTCCATCACTATGTTCAGGGATGAGTTCGGGCAGAAATAGAATAATAAAATATCACTAACATGGTAAGTAATATTGTGAAAATTTGTCAACGTGAAGAGTTAGAAATTACAAAACCAATCATATAATATGCAGCATACTAAGCAGTAAGCCATAAAGTGCCCTGCATATATTCAATTAAAAAAGTACATACATTTAAAACTAATGCCTTGAAATCTTATCAGAATACTGTTTACAATTGAGTATACAACTAACATTATTCAATACTAAAATCTGTGACAATACGTATGAAATTGGAATATTGCTGATAGAATTACCTAAGTATAAATTTATGATATGGAAATCTAAACTGAATTCAATGAAGCTTATATTAAACAAAGCATTCATGTCAACTAGTTATTACGTTTTAAAGTTCAAACTCTGTAATTCATAGAGTATGAATTCTATATATTACAGTTATTAAAATTTTTGATTAATAATTGCAAATTTCTGGAAAAATATTTTGGCATTTTGCACATATGTATTTCGAAGAAAGCTGGCACTAAAAGGGTTAACCGTTAAAAGTTATATTAGGGTTCCGGCTGGTTTTTCTATTTCTGTAGCCTTAAATATTCTTTTAGGTTTCATGTGCCATTTTATGGTGTTTGCAATATTTTCAGTCAGCAGAGCATTGAATTAAAAAAAAAAAACAAATATGTGGATCCCATTGATTAAGAGAGAAACAACTTTATAGCACAAAATAAAAAACAAACGCTCAACCCACCACAACCAATCAGAATCAATCTATGCTGCACGACCAATCATGAGACAGCTCATGTCCCATTGGCTAAGCAGGATAAGTGGGTTTACCCTATATAAACCCATGGTTTTCCAGTCTCCTCATCAGTCACATTTGTGCTCCTGAACCGTCTGTGTCCACTTGATTATTGGAACAGATTCTAGTTCCCGAAATGTAGTTTTTACCATCTGTCTGGAAAACTATTGTGTTTTGTTTCGTCTCATTGTTGTGTCATTTGTTGTTTTTCTGTTCAGGTATAATATCTACTGTATTTTTGTGTTTCGTTGGGTGTTGTTTTGTGTTTGTGTGTGATGTAATACCTGTTTTGGTGTATCATATTTTAATTTTATTTTGTGGGTCATGCATTTTTTCTGGTTGTCCGTTTGCCAAAGCCTACCTCAAACTTGTGGTGTCTTGGGTTTCTTTTGATTTTTATAATTTTCATTTATCTGTTTGTCCTTGTTTTATTTGACCCGATTCCATTTATGGAATTTTATGCTGTGTATGTATCCTGTTGACTAAATCATACTCTGCTTATTTATGTTTTTCTATTATCTTTAGTTTTCTTTGACAGTCATCTATTTCACAATGGATTATGTCAGAGTAACTAAATCAAGTCATGCACTCCCATTGCACAGTTCTTTCAGAGATCATATAGCTTTCATTATTTATAAAAATACAAAATACCTAATTAGTTGCTGGCCATTTCAGTTCAATTATATGTCATTTGATCTTACAGATGGAGAAACTTTAGTTTAATTTAAGGCCACAGACAAATTTTATAGTTTCTTAAAAAATTCTGTTAATGTTCTGTGTGTGCCTTGTGTTGACATGGGCAGGTTGGCTGCAATGTTGGGTGCATTGTTGGAATCTGCAGGCATCCATGGCTGTGCAAGACCCCAGGCAGTATCTCAATATTGCTGTGGTCTGATTGATACAGACACAGTTTATTGGTCCTTATTGTGGAAGTTTGTTGGACTACTTTAGCTTATTCACAGAGACTTTGAGTTCTGCTGATATTCTCTCGCCAATGTGTAGCTTTTCGTGGATATTCCAGTAACCTTCAATGTAACACTCGGTGAGTGTTGCTTTTAACTTGTTAACCATGCAGCAACAGACTGCAGGCTATGCCCAATAAACTTTTAAAAATTTGAAAACATATCCACGACCAGTGGATTAAAGTAAATCCTAAAGGTGGTATAAATTTTCCATCACTTTGGGAGTAAACCCCCAAACTAAATTTGGTTTGTCATATTTAGCAATTGTGTTTTTATATAAACATTCAACTCTTGATTATCCACTGGTGGATTGCTCAATTTACAGCTTAACCGCAACATTTTTTGAAAACAAATGATTACATTTTAAAATTGATTGCAAATGCAGAATTAATTTCTGATTGTCTCATCTGCAAGCTGATATGTCGTTGCACATGTAGCCATCTTTCAGTTCTGCTGCTGCACTTTATGTGCTTGTGTTGATGCATCATAGTCACTGATTAATTTTTCATGATGCTGCTTTGAGTCACAGCCAAGAATGTTTTCGTTAGTGAATTTCTCCTCTCATTATAAACCATATTACCGTATGTCTATAAAACAAAGTCTATAGTGTCAACATTACTACAGATTCATCTAAGAAATAAATTATTTGCGTTTACGATAGTAAATTCACTGTAGAAAGTCTGCATAAATAATATTACGTAATTAATTTTATAAATTCGCTGGTTTTATCACGGGAAGCGAGAGTAAATAATCACACTGGATACAACTGCATTCTATCTTTAATAGAGTTCATCAATAGAGCATGCGGCACTGCAGCACATTCTAACGGAGACGAGAAGCACTATCTATGAATTAGTTCCTGCGCTGTCCACCGCCGTGCTGTTGAGACTGGCTACCTAGATGCTCGTTTAGACGCCAGCCGCTAGGATAAGGATCTAGACGTGCACTTGTTATGCAACAAATTATTCGCTCGCCCGCGCATGCTTATCTCAAGATGACTCCTGAGGCCAAAGTTTTCAACGAATTTTAACTAATTTTTTTTGTTTCTCAAAATATACTTTAAGCTTTTCTAAGGAGAAATATGTATATACTGCGGTCGGTGCTAGTATTTTTACAGACTTACATTATAATTAATATTCCAATTTACCAAAGTCACTTAGTTATTTAATACATTTTTTTGTTATTTTTTGAAGGTTCCTTATAATCCTTTCGTTAAATCGCTGTTTTCGTTATTCCCGAGTTCGTTAAATCGGGGCTCTACTGTACTTTGTGCAGTCCAGTTTGCAATCTTTTTCACATTTACGGAATTATGTTAAAATATTAATGCAGTGTATGTTAGTTCGACTTTGTTTAGCTTTTTTGTTCTATTATTTTTTTACGTGTTGTGAACAATATTGATTTTAATGGCGGACAGTAACAATGCTTTTTGTGGTGGTTGGATAAAGGGACCTAAATATGGTAACACCTGATATGGGGTAGTATGTAGTTATATATATATATATATGTATATCTGTATACAGTGTGTATGTATGTATATTTATTTCGTTAGTTATTTATTTTAAATTTGAAAGCCCTGTAGTTTGTGTCAAGTGTGGAGTATAGATTATCTCAAAAATGCTGCTTCTCGTTTGATTCCCCTTCTTCGTACTTATGAACATTTCTTCCAATGTGGCAAAATAACTGTGTCTGTATTGTTGCTGGCTGCTGAATTATAACATAATTGTGCCCTGGAGTATGCAATTTGGTTAGGTTGCGACAATGTTCTTAACATTTTCTTTGCTATATTTTATTACCATAGTTAGTAAAAATGAAAGGAGACTTGTTATGAACAAACAATCATCGATATTGAGTCAATATAACATTAGCCCATGTTCAGAAACTTTTTATTAAACCTGGCCTAAACATAGACCAACAAGATAATAACTAAACCCCTGATTAAGAACTACTAAAGAATTGTATTCTGAAGTACAGTTTAGACCATGTTTAAGTGTAAAAGGTTTGGCAACATCGCAAAACTGGCCATTGCCATGAAAATTAGTCAAGTGTCATGTTCTTTTCCATCATGTGTTAAATGTGCTGTCTATATTATTTTAGTTATGTTACTGCTAATATTATTGCAAGTGATATATTTTAGTTGCAGTAAATACAATTTGCAGTATCAGAGAATTTGAAACAGGAAACACAAACTAATTATAGAATAAGTTTAATTTTTAATTTAGGAAAGAGTTAACATTGTAAAATACAGACATGTATGGTGAAACAAATCTTAAAATGCAAGGTACTTTTATATTCATAAGAATTTTTTCTACCATTGCTTTGTAAAATTCAATTAACTGCTAAGATATAATTTAAGAAAACTTTGTTCTTGGCTTTTTTTAATTACTTTTTTAAATTACAAAGCGGAAAATATACTTCTCTGACAAACACACCACCACATTAGTTCTAAATCTGGAAAATTGTTAGGTTGATTACACCTTAAACTAGCCACCTATCATATCTAACTTAAAACATGTCTAGTTAAACCCATACTAAAGTAGTTACCTCTAGTCACTGTTTTATGAATACAGAATATCACAAGTAGTTAGCAAATATGGTGATTTAAACCATGACTACTTTTTAAACCTTGTCTAAAATTGTATCTGAATGTAGCCCTGTAAATTCAATGCATATGTGGAAATGTATGGGAAAGTGCTGTGTAAATATTTTCAAAAAATAATTTCGTAGTTGATTGTTTAACATATTTATATTCGTTTAAATTTAGTCACTAAAAAGATAATCTGTGTGGGAGAAAAAAAATTTGGCATCATCTTTGCTAATGGTATACTGTCAGGTTTCAAAATGTGTATTATTTACGTTAGTGACTGTAAAACTATGAAGGGAGACACAAAGTAGCAGTCTGAAAAATTAGCTACAAGTGGTGGGAGTGGTTTAGGGGGTTGGAAATGGTGGCACGACACTAAATATTCAACAACTGGCGCACTTGGCAGCTTGATAAGGATTAAAAAATGAAGGGATAGTGGTCCATGTTTTACGATGTGGTTATGAGGCATTGCATATATTTGCCAGCTATTTGTGGTCAATTCACAAAACAGCAGTTTAACTACTTGCTTTATATTTTAAAATATAATGTTTTACAAAAAATGTGCATTATCTGCAGGATCTGTTTCAGTGATTCCCACTGATAATTATTTCATGACTGTAGTATGGTCACATATGGCTCTCATGTCTTGGGCTTCATGTGCTTTGTGTCATTTTCTCCAGCATTCTTCACCTCTGCTCCTCTAATGGATGACTAGTGCTCCCCACATAGGTAGCTGTGAACTGTACCTTCACCAATCCACTTGTCAGTGTGGTTTTATTCTGTGCAGTAGTCAATAGGGAGCACTTTATTGCTTCGTTATGTTGATTTCCGTGTCTAAAGTGTAAAAACAATGCAAAGTTCCACAAACCATTTACAGGACCTATGTTTTTCCTTTAATGTCTTCCTTTACAGAGGCTTTTTCTAGGTAATGCCAGGCATTTCTGCATCTTAGGATTCTCAGTGATTCAACTTATAAGATGCACTTTTGTGGAAAAGTAAGTTCCAGAAGCAGGGAAGTGGGTGAAGATTTTGTGAACAGTAATATATTGGATATATAACACACGTAATGTAGAAACATGTTCAGTCGTGACAATAATAGCAAAATTTAGTTCTAAGCCATTTGAAGAGGGTCAGTTACATCAGTAACATCCCATTTATACTGATGTGTTTAGGTTGCTGCAACATATTATTACTTTTTTTATGTTTGTACTTTTCATAGTATATTTTATGTGGATGTAAGTGTTTCTTTTGTAACACTAGCTTTTTTTTTTTTCCCAGTACTAGCACATTTTACCTCATTTGTTATATATTGGTGTTTTAGTGTTGTGACAATGTGGTGTGTTTTGTCTTCAGTGTAACCGTATTTAAGGTGTGAATTTTTCATTTCATAACTGTGTTTAAAGTTGTTGACATTTTACTAATTAAATTTTATTATTAATAAATAAAATATACATAGTAGGCTTAATTATTTAGTTCTAGTAGAGTTTGAAGCCGTGTTCAGTTTCATGGAGGTATTGTGGTAAAAGGCGTACAGTAAAACCTGTCCAAAACTGATTTCCCCGGTATCCAGTAATTTTTGCCATTTTGGCAGGTGATTGGTGAAATAGTAGTCGAACAAATAAAATTAAATATAAAAATTCAGTTAAAGTTAACAAAAAATGTACAATGATATTCTGTACTTGTTAAGACTGTATATATTCTGTATATTTCGTGTATTAATGACTTAATTTAAAATTAGTTAGTAGTGCAATCAGAGAAGTACTCTCGTGAACACTACAATTTTAATTTTTCGCTCTTGTCAACTCATGGACTTTAAGTTGGCAGCAGTTTTCTAGCAGCATCCTGCCAAGATTTGACAACCTTGGGCATAGTATCTCACAGAGCATCATGGCGGTGAGTAGTGCTATCGGGCAGCCTCGCCGTTTATAGTTGTGTAGATGTTGCATCAGAGTGAATGTGTTGTATACAGTCCATTTATTAACTGCGCAATGACATTGCTATATTCTACACCTGAGCATACACACTTCTAGTATGGACTAATTGCTGTGCTTCAATCAGAATAACTTATGTACATACCAGTACCAGTAACAGTTAACTCCCCTTTGAATACTATGCTAGTCAAATTCAGGTAAATGAATTATTTGTTCTGGTCACGGAGGTTGACATTCTTTTGACTCCTCTACTTTCCTGTTGTTATGTTTTATTTTTGTCACTAGGCATTTACAAACCATCACCTGATTACTCCTTGCAGAGTATAATTTCAACTCTAGTCCTTTATAAAGTGATTTGAGTTTTGCTTCTGGGCTAAAAGTGACCTCAGCTAATTTCTTGCATACAATCAGTCACATCCTTACTACCTCTGATGATAGCTGATTCCTTTTTGCGAGACCCAGAAAACCTGGCTAGCTTTAGTGGGTTACTTTTCATGTCTTTTAAAAATGATGTCAGTTGCTTACGAAATGAAACTTAACTGGATAATAAAATCAAAACATCAAGTTCTGTTTTGTCAGTTAAAGTAACACATTTTTGCAATGGTTTTGGTAATGATAATGGACATGTGTATTGTTTTGGTTATTTTAAATGTAGTGTTACAGCATGGTGAAGATGATGAGGAAAAATAAAATGTGTAAGTTGTTAAGCTCAATCTGCCAACCAGAAAATAAAACTGGCGTAAAGTCTATCTACCTGCTGCGCAGTAACTGATATCTGTGATTGTTGCAACACTGAAGGAAGTGAAATTTTTTCCTGCTGCTGAGACAGGATTTTTTCTTCCTTTTTAATTTTTCTACATTTGACTACCATTGCAAACATCAAGTAAACAGGCTGTATACACAAAATACTCATGCAGTTTGCCCCATATGTCACAGTGGTTTTCAGTAAGTTTGGCCTTTAGTACACAAATAATTATGAGCAATTGTAATGTTTATAAATATGCTACATTCCATTTTAAAGAGGTCATTTTTCACATTACGGAGGTTTACTCTTTTAAGCAAAGTGTAATACCTCAAAAATGTAACTGGTTCATACTTTTCTATTCATTTGTACAGGTTTATATTTTATAAAGGGTCTGTTTTGGGCAGGTTTTACTATTCTTTGATACTGTGTGTGCTAGCATTAACATTTTATCTTCATTAATAGAAGTCTTCGCCTGATTCTTTTATACCATTTGGAGGCAACAAAAAGGGAAGCAATGTGGATAACACTGGTACAGGTGTTCAGAGTAATTTTGCCTATATGTGCATAGCACTAAATTGGTGCACAATAGGTCGTAATTTTTTTTTTTAACCATTTAGTGAACCAAAGATTTTGTTTGTATTAAGTACAGTAAATTAATTCTATTGTACAGTGTTTCACAAATCATGTTAGTATTTTTCCAGTTACGGTAGTCTGAAAAAGCCATTTCGAGGGAATACAAGCATTGTTTGAAACTGAAATATGTGTTTTTTAATAATTTAACATATTAGGAATATGTTTAACAGTTTCACTTGATAAAATACTATGCTTTACATACTACACCACCATTCAAGCGCCAGGCGAGGACTTATCTTAACTAAAGATACTTATTCATTAGGAGTTAAATTTAGAATACTATTTAGTTCTTCTCTTTCAGCCTTTTACAAGGGCATCCTGGCTGCAGACATTATAGCAACAGTTTCAGCTGCAGGTGGGAAAATGACTGTTGAAGACTTGGCCCGCTATCAGCCAGTCAGGAAACGTGCCTACCAGTTTAGTGTTGGAAAATATACCTCATTTGTACCCGGTTCTCCTTCTGGAGGTCAATTCCTTTCTACAGTTTTAGAAACACTTCAAGAGAACATAAATACGACACAGTCCTGGACAAGTAGTTACATTGCTAAAGTCATGCAAGATGTTTACAAATATAATTATAGCAATTGGGGTGAGTAAATTAAACTTGTAGTTTTTTTATTAGGAATCAATAACATTTATATAGGCCATTCACGATAAATTGAGCACTGCATAAAGTTTTCTTTTGGTCGTTTTGCTGTTAACGTTACTATTTTTTAATAAGAAAACTTCCATATAACTAAAAACTCGTGTAAATGTTTCAACATTCTCAAAAGTTAACATATATTGGCCCAATAAAAGATATTTTTAGTTAATTACAAGTTCTTTTGAGTGCTCAGTTTATAGTGAACAGCCTATATTTTATTTTGTATATATGTGCATTCATTTTTAACAGCTTTAAAATATTTGTTTCTTGCTCAGCTTTCAATTCCAAAATTATTTAGTATGCACAGAGTATTAAGAGAGTATGTTTTTTTTTGTGTTTTATTTCTAGTGATAAAATTTTTCTAGTGTTCTGTGATTGCACAAATAATGTTTGCTTACAGGTACACAATGTAGAACCCTTTATCTATAATTCTATTACCCAAAATTTCTGTTTTTATTATATTTTTACGTAATCCAAGGTACAAGGAAAAATTACTATACCGTAAAATGGGGTGAATAGGGACGCTGGGGTGAATAGGGACAAAATTTGAAACAGATTCCTAGCTTAGAACTTTATTGTAAATTAAATTATATTTCAGTACAATAACTCTTTGTTAAATCATTAACTGCCAACCTTTAGGAAAAACTCTGATTTAAAACTGTGTACTGGAACTTTTGATTTGAAATTTTGTCCC
>PNEQ01046928.1:0-32803 GCA_003012365.1 Medauroidea extradentata | reverse complement strand
AATGTTTGTAAATAAAAACATAGTCAGAACTTCTGAATGTTAGTTAAACGTATCGTATCTTACAAAAATGTGTTTAAATCAACAGTATACAACACTTTGTAACAATTGTAATTGCATATTTTCTAAGTAGGCCGGTTTACAAAAGGTGCCTATTGTTCGTACGTCCATTATTCATTATATTTGCAAGCATTTAAAGAACGAAAAAAGTCAAGTCATTATATTCCGTACACTAGACGTGGTATTCCTACATGTTGACTACAATTCACAGGAGGAAAAATTTCTATCCATTAATGGTTCATTATACATTTATGTTATTTCTATATTTTTGAGTCAGTTTAATGCTTAGAAACTATATTTATGGAAATAAACATTAATTTCATTTTTACCTTATTGTGATACATAATATATAAAAAAGTAAAAAAAAAGTTTGGAGTGACCGGGATTCGAACCCAAATAAAATTATTACGGAATCGACACGTTAGCGCCTGAGCTACTCAATCAATTTCGTGAAGTCGCTCAATAAAATGTACGTTTACAGCAAAGCTTTTAAAATTACAAATTTAATGATTTTGGATTATTTGGGATTTTAAAATGCTAGTGAGTTATTATTTAGTATTCCTGCTGCCACAAAGTTTCATTTTCTGTATTATTAGAATGTTTTTGTTTTCTCTTTTTATTATTAAAAGCGATATTCGTCCAGCAAGCGGTAAAATACGTTGTAACGTACGTAGCCGTCTGTAAGGTTAAGCGTACTGCGCATGCGTAGTTATATTAGGACAAGGAAAAGTCACAGATCAGTCCTGAATAGGCAATGACCTTACCCTAAACCCTTATACAAACGTTTAGGAATACCGATAAGGCCTAGGCATGACATATGCTGCACCTAAACCCTTATACACACGTTTAGGAATACCGGCCTGAAACTACATTGGACTTCGCTACAGTGACACGTTCAATTAAATGATTGGGTCATCACTTCACGTCTCACAATAAAAATGTTACGGCGTTTACAACTATGAAGTGCCTCGTCGATTTTCGCCCTTCACCAAACAAGAAAATATATTTTTTGTGTTTATAAAATTTTGCTGATGTTTTTAAAATTATTATTTAAAAATTCAGCATTTTTAATTAAATATAAAAGTATTTTATTTTTTGATTTTATGTATGTTAAATCATAGCCTACATCATTGTTATATAATGTGGATTTTGTCGGTTTGGTATGTCGGTTTTAGTGGCGTACTTAAAACCGTAAGTGCAAATTTTGACGTTTACGACTCATTACGCAAAAACTATGAGAGATACAAAAGTTTCCTAAGAGGAAGATTTAATCACAATTTATGTCTAAAGTAAGAAAAACACATCTGGTACAAATATGAAAATAAATAGACGTTGAAAACTGAGGTGAAACGCGCCTTTAAGATCTGATCAAAATCTCTTCACTAACTTCAATAAGTAACTCAAGTAGTTAAGAAATATTTACTCTACAGTTTGGTTGGGACTTTCAAACGCTGACGAATACTGAGGAGAAATTTGTGGTCAGCACTAAGCGAGTTCCTGACCGCTGGTGACGGTGATACAAGGCTAACGTGGAAGCGTCCAGGGACGATAGTGTGACGGAAACGGGAGTACCCTGAGAAAATCCGCCGGGGCTCAAATCAGAATCACCGTGGTGGGAATGGATCCGTTTGTCCAGATCAACACCCCGGCCCATTTTAAGTACTACACAGGGGCCTGACACTAGATACGGCCTACGATATCCTTATTAAGCACAACGATTGCTTGTGCCCAACATTGTGATGGCTCCGAAAAATACAAACAAAATAAACTGAAAATATTTTTTGTCACATTTTCCACAATTCGTGTGCACGATTGTGTTAGTTTTTAACACATAAGACTAAAATATAAGGATTACAAGAGAGCAAACAGTTTCCGTTTAAACGTGTAACATGATGAAACATTTTGTTCCTTGTGAAATGCTGTGTTTTCCAGGTTGTTTTGTCTAAAAACATGTTATTTGAAAGCGAGTTTTCAGTGTTTTACATATTTTGTGTGTCACTGATAGCTTTTTATGTGTGCAGTGTTGAGAATACCCTAACCAAAACACTTCCCACAAAATTATTTTACAGTCCCAGACCACTTTTGGCGCGTTCGAATAAATTACTTAAATAAACTTTTACATACACGAATATAGCCCAATAAATATTCCAATAATGCATTACAAAAATTTTAAAACGCTGTTAACGGCGGAAATTTATAGGAACAAAACCAAATTCTCTTGAAAAAGAAATTAACTAAAAAAATATTAATAAAGGAAATAATCAACTATATACACAGAAGAAAGTATAAACCAGTGTTTTCTACACTGTAAAAAAACTTCCTGAAATATTTTGGGAGTAATTAACCTAAACGCAGTATGGGACAGTTACCATACTTCCGACTTTTAAGTATGCAAACTTTTACAGTGTTACAATACAAGTCTGGTAACTTCAGTATACATTTGACTATTTTATAAAAATAGTTTAGGAGTGCTACCATGGATGTCTGGGAAACTATCCTACCATACCTACTTTCTTAGCGCTCCTACACACATGTGTGCCAAATTAACAAACTATTTTTTAGAGTGTAGGCATTATACACGCTTTAAAACGAAAATAATAAATTAAACAAGCGATTCCTTGTACGATTTCAAGCTGCGTGGTTGGCAACATTAAACCGTTAGTGGGGCCAAAACAGCCAGAAAATAAGAAGCGAGGCTTAACCTGGGAGTGCTAACTCTGTCCTTTATACGCTCCTGCTTGTTACCACGCAACTTTATACATAAAATTAACTAATTTGGGACACGTCACAGGTAAAAAAACCGGGTAACTTTGGCCTAGGGGTTGATTTCTCCCAGTCAAAATTATGATTTTTATGTCACTTAGTGATGAAAGTTTCAAACATTTCTTGGAATGTCCTATAACACTGGGCTCCAATTATCTATAGTTAACCTCACGTAAGTGTTTGGAATCCCCACATGACACGGACTATATTTACCAAAAGACCCCAAAACTACTGTATTCAGTGGGGCAATAAAAAGTAACCCCGGTTCACGGTCACCATCTTAGTTACTTATCAATCCGAACATAGTGATGGTAGCAGCAAATCAATTCACACTGTAGAAAACCAAATGCCTTGCATCCAGTCTTGCCGACTGCAGACGGAGAGGCAGTATTTCTCCTGCTAATTGATTGCTGTCAGACGCTTAATGCTTCACGTTATGAATTGCACGCATGCAAATAGCAGTTTAATATTCAAACAGCAGGGGTGGCGATCGTAACCCCTGCACGCGGAAGTCCAAGCGACCTTGGCATTCTCACAAAATGCCGGACGTGCCAGCGTGGGCTATCGTAATGTGTGTGTAAACATCTGTCAGCCAGTAACACGCGCATTCACAAAATAAATGAAGATAACAACATGTTCTATAGCTTCTTCACTATCACTAGCTCAAATCATAGTTTTGCACGTGATCTTTGAATGTTTCCTGCTATGGGTACGTATTATAATATGAAACGCTTCTGTGGACATACGCCAACGCGAGCGAGTGTGTTGTGTTGCATAAACGTCCTGGTTTTTCTTTCCTTTTTTTGTTTTATCCTGGAATATCTGCAACACAACATACGCTCGAAATGGCGTATGTCCTCTAAAACGATTCAGTTTACTGTTTTTCAGTTCACTGTAGCTGCGGTGACTGAGTGGTCAGACTTCTCGCCTCCCACCAAGGCGATCCGGGTTCGATTCTTGGCGGGGTCGGTCCCCGGATTTTTGCAGGTGGGAATCGTGCCGGACGATGCCACTAGTCCAGCCGGTTTTCTCGGGGATCTTCTGATACCCAATTATTCCGGCGCTTCTCCATACTCACATCATATCACTCCTCACCAGCGCTAAAGACCTCGATGTAAAGCGCGGATCAATACCTCTTAACTCACTCACTTTGGAAGCATAAGCTTAAAAATTTACCTACTCTATTTTATATCACCACAAAGATTTTCACTTTTAAGGCATTATTTTCCCCTTAAAGATAGTAACATTTCTTAAATTGTAGCATAAAATCAATTTTTCTTTTATAGGTACGAAAAATTCCTTTAATAGCATAAGTTTGCACCTTAAAATCCAAAATTTTCCTGAGGAGGACCCCTAGACCTCCCGTTCTTGACTTGGGGTGTGGGTGTAGATGGCCCCTTCCAGGACCATAGCTGGATCCGCCACTGACCCGGATATACCGCGCGGTGTGTGACACGTAAACACAGCAACAGGCACTACAAAGAATAAGCCCTTGATGACTGAATTATTCCAATAATGGGCGACTTGGAATGAGGCGGAGCTCCAGTCTGGTGTGGAATACAATTCCTACCTCCATAGATACCGTAACCGGACATATCACTAACAAAATTATTTCATTTTGCCCTGTACTTACAATGTACTTTCACGCGGAAAACACAGAACCCAAAGAGATTTCTAAACAATGGTTGCTGTTGTAAAAATACAAGGTATATGTCAGTAAAGTTACAAGGTAAGTCTATAGACTTTTATTTGTACAAGTAACAAGAAAAAATAATTTTATGTACTCGTTTTATTTTAATCATGACATTGAACTTATTTGTGAGACAAGTTCCAAACAAATTTTATATGCAATTATGAAAATAATCATGATGTACCCATACTCGAATCTGCATCCTCGCGCCTACCAACTACCAATCTTACCACTGCACCACCTTTATGTAGGTACTATTTTGGTTTTACTTTAATTTGTATACAATCAATCTATAGTTCAATGATACAATTTCTGTTGACTTTGAAGCACGCCATTAATACGAATATTTGCGTTATTTCAGAAAAGTGCTCTCCAGAGGACGTGTTTTGCGTATAACTATCTAATTTCCTGGGTAGGTATAATTTATATATATATATATATATATATATATATATATATATATATATATTAAAGAATATCCTTGTGACTTTACAAAAAAAATAATTTTACAATGAAAATTTTGTAGTTAGAAAAAAATTGTGAAACTACAAAATATGACTTGTAAATATTACAACAAAAAATGTAAAAAGTGTACTAGTCATCAACGCCATTCCTTCGTAAACGTTCCACATAATACTAGGGACAATGACCACCTTAACAGTCCTTGAGCAGAGCAAAACTGACACAACCCGACATATGAACCCCCGCAGCCAGGCGAGCAAATGTATGGCACGGTAGGGTGTGAGGGAGTGGGAGGGGTCCCCCATGCAGGGCACAGCTGTCCCTCCGAGATCCCACCGTGCTGATAATTAACGAAGGCATTACGCGCGCTATACGTGGAGGAAGGGGAGGGGGAGTGCACCCCTCCGTGGCCATACGACGTAGCCATATCCGCCACCACCGCATACTTTGCGCGCCATTCGACCTTTCCTCCACGTGTCTTTTCAATTTCACCGCACTCAGGAGGTTCTTGGTTCCACTCACGGTCCGGTCTGGCTATCCTGATCTCGGTTTTCCGAAATCATTGCAGCATAGGTGTCTGCTGGTATGGAGACTATCACCCCCCCCCCCTCCTCGCGAACACGTGTTCTCATCCTTAACGACCTCTTTACCGAAGAAATTTTAAGCCCTAGTAAACTCTGCTTGTTATTTAAGTAAATTATGAATGTTCAGAGCCGACTTAGCTACTTACACGATTTAAGCCAGCCGCCTAGTTGGCGCTCGAACTGCGAGCGGCGTGCTCGAAGTTACCTTTTTTTTTTTCCAAGACCAGTAAACGCGCGTCCACAATACTTACCTACGAGAAAAAATCACACTTCTGGCTATTTGTGTATATGCCTATAAGACACCGCACACTAGCATATTTTTTTTTAGCCCTCAAACCTGGATAAAATAGGCTTTTTCGAACGGTTACTCCTGAACAAGTACGTACTGGATTCGTTCGAAAGTTAGGTGTACAATTGCATTGGACCGGTTGTATACAATTATAGGGTCACCGCATTAAGTCGAACAGTAAAAACGTTATTGCTGGAACACTGCACGCCCATTTACGATTTTGGTCGCAAAGGCAATTATCACAATACGTACGCCGGCCGACGTCGCTCGTAACACTTCACAGATATTCGCCTCCCACACATAAAAACAACCTTAATCAGACGACCTCACAAGTTAACCAGGAGGCTTCGTTAGATGACGTTCACAGACAACACATTGCAACATGTCAATAATAATTTTCCTTAAATAGAAGACATCAAAAACATGTTTATGTCTATAAATATTTCACGGCGAAGAAGCAGTATACCAGTAGTACTGCTTTATAACTTAAGGCCGAATCCACAATGCGCAGTCGGCAGACGAATACAATTGACAATCAGCATACATGTTCATCATGTATTGTTTATAAACACTGTTAGTTCGTCAGCCATGTTTTGAATGTGTGTGTGTGTGTGTGTGTGTGTGTGTGTGTGTGCGATATGTTAACATCCACGTGATTACGACAGCAACGTATAATTGTTTGGAGTTGTACTGTAGTCGGCAGTTCAGTAGTCGAAGATAAGGGTCAACCAGCTATGAGGGCTTATCTGCAGGCTGCGTTTTTGTGGATGCAGTCGACGGCAATTTGTGGGGCATACGAGCAAGTTAAACTGAAATTAAGGACAGACGGTGATTTTAACGTGGGAATTCGGAATAAGACACAGCAAGTGGTATGTTAGGTGGGCTTTACGTCTCGTCGACAGCGCAGTCATCAGAGACGATGACACGCAGCTTGCTACACTGACAGGAACTTACAGAGGAGTCGGCCATGGGTTTTGTTAAGAAACCATCTCCGCATTCCCCTGGAGTGATATTAAAATAACAGTTGTGATACAAACCTACACAAATCAACTCGACGAAGAATATGGACATCAAGAAGTTAAATACTAAGCAGTAGACGACTACTGAAAATTGAAGGAAACTGACTGCTAGCCTTTTGATTCGTTGTATATTTACATATGTACTAGGGAATTTAATGTAACTCAATTATTCATCTATCCCGATCAAGAAATAACGTCTCCATAGTTACAACCCAAAGAATTTTTATCCTGTGAAAAATAAAAGTAAAATACGTGCTTCCCCGGATAACAGCGAGATAAGAGAACCACCGGCCGGAACCGGAGTCCACAGACCTGTAGTCTGCGCATGAATGACCACCGGAAGTCGGCAAAAATAAAGCGATCTTGAATGAAGCTGAGGCAGGATGAAATGCGACCGCGAGTAAACGGAAATCCGCCAAGGAAATATTTAAAAAGTTTACTGATATCTGCAACAGCATTTAATATATCGGGGTAGCGAAATCAGCGAGTTGAAAGGTTATCTTTCAACGGTTGTAAAACGCAACGGACACCTAAATAACGTAGGAATAAGCTAACATGATACTACTGTCCAGAGGCCCGCTGCGACCCAGTGGTCAGACCACTCGTCTCCCACCAAGGCCATCAGGATTCGAACCCCTGCGGGGTTGGTATCGGATTTGTCGCATGTTGGAAACGTGGCGGGCGTTTCTGTCGATGTAACGTTTTCTCTGAGAACAAACGTTTACCCTACCCTTGCAATCCGTCCCTTCTCCATCGTCATCTCTCACTAAGGATTCGCTCATTAATTTTGCAGCGGTTTCGAATTTTTTTAATGCAAATTAATACATATATATTATATATAATAATAATAATTCATGCTTGCAGTTTTAACACTTACATATCATTGTTTGTATCAGAATTTTTCCGTTGCAATATACCAGACGGATTTTTAGATTTTTGCCCCTGAAATATCACATATTTTGCTGTCAAAATAAGCAAAAATGAAGCAAAGTTACTTTTTTGCTAGCATACGGTACATTATTTTAAAAAAAACTATCTGGCAAAATTTTGTATCGTATAACTGTACACAGTCTCAAAATTTTTCAAAGCATTTGGTTAAAAAATGTTTGAGTTATTTGCAATTGTTTGAAATAAATGAAAGATTGGGGGTTAGCATAACATCAACCTGGTTGAAAGTATGCACGAAGGATCCTTCCATGATACTATCGACAGCTGTGGTGCACTGGGTCATTTCACTTGGAGGTCTAACTACCAGTACCTGACTACACAATGTTGCGCGTAACTCTCGCATTACCAATCAGCTGTTAGTTGAAGTGCCGCAACGGTAACGCGTTGGGACTCGCATTCGGGACGACCCGGGTTCGATACCCGGTGCCCGACCATCCTGATCTCTGTTTTCCACTGTTTCCAGGAATCACTCCAGTCTGATGCCGAGATAAATGGCCTATTCCTGTCAGTCGGAACTACTGGCTCTACTGCCGTCGCTGTAGATGAGGCGTTAAACTGCCAATCCTTTATTACGAAAAGCCGAATAATACACATGCAGAGAACACGAGGCCCAAACAGAAAAGCAATCGACATACCGTAAACCAGGGTTACTTTATTCATTTTCGGGGTTACTGTGACCATTAAAAATATTACATTTATAGTTTTTTTTTTTGTAAATAAGTAGATAATTGGAAACTAGTGTTTGAAATAGTTTCTTTGATACATGTAGTTAACATTTAAAACTTTCTTTACGAAACGACATAAAGACTAAAAATTTTAAGTGGACAAAGTTACCCCACAAGGTCAAAGTAACCGCGGTTTACGTTACTTTAATCAAATAATTCACCGTTAACTTACATCTCCAGAGCTATGCAATAAAACAATTAAAAACCACATTGTAATATTTTAATACAGGAAAAAAAACTTGCAGATTCAGCATTTTTAAAATACGAAATAATTCACGGGATGTTTCTTTTATGGTTTATTGCGTAGTCCATGACATGTTTCACAGTAAATTATTTCACTTACGTAAGTCAGCTGGCTTACACTATTTACATGGCAGCAGTACACGCAACTTCTTACTTCGACGAGCGCCGTTGTGAGAAAACTACGGGAGCTAGAATTGTTTTGTAAGTATCGTCTACAAAACTAACACTACCGTAAACAGGGGTTACTTTCACAATTTTCGGGGTTACTTTCACCACTCAAAATAATAGTTTTTGGGTTTTCTGATAAATAAATAGATAGTCTGAGCAGATAATTTTAATAACTGTCTTTGATCCTTATAGTTACTGTTTCAAACTTTCGTCACTAAACGACATAACATCCAAAATTTGAGTGGTCAAAGTATATCATAAAAATATAAAGTTATGATTTTATCGCAGTTGAACGCCTTAAAACCTATGAGAGAGAGAGAGCGTGTACCTTACGGACGGCTATAAAGCCTAGTCGCGGTGAGGTGAGGTCGGACAGAAGTGTGCGGGCGTAGGCAGGGCAGAGACAGCGGGTCCCACTAGTCTTCGACGTCGCTGGTCGCAGATGTCTTGCAGCTGCAAGGGTTGGCGCAGGTGGGCCAGTACAGGCAGGCACACGGACAAAGACTGCCCGCCTCCTGGCACCCTGCTCTACCTGGCCTTATACCTCGCCAGCCGACATGCAGCTAACCTATATCATCAGTTTACTACGACACTCAGCAACGTAACGTTCCAGAGTTTCACTTGACTGTACACCGTACTTATGATTGTTCCTATTCTGTCCTGCTTAGGAAGAACTACAGAAACACAACTGAGAAAAAACAAGTTAAACATATGTCTCAATCCCATCCATTTATCAATTCCGAATAGGTTTGCAAATGTTATTATCGTGCAAACATGTTATTAAAATCCATTTCTGGAAGAAAAAAAACTGAAATTTTCCTTACTTACTTAAAAACAAATGTTTTTAAAACAACGTAAGGTATGTTTCCTTTATTGAATAAATAAATACAAATGGTATCTTAAGTTTCTGCATGGTTTATGGTATTGCCTAGAATACCACCATCACATTACATATTAAGAAAACAGTACCATTTCAGTTGCTACTTTTTATACGAGCAATATGCACGTACTGCCTTCTGTCATTGTTAAACTTGGAACAATTACAAAGGCAGTAAGTGTTTCCTCCCTATAACTCCTACGTACAATTTATTTTATTGCCTTTTTGGCGTGTAAACGATGCAGAATTTCAATACGAATACACTTTTTTCTGAGTTACTGGCTTCTCCCTAAAGCAGGGCAGTGTTGGAATGCATATATTTATTTATAAATGTAATTAAAGAGTATTGTTACAAGTAGATATCTCCAACTACCTAGTTATCTAGTTGTAGTTACAAACCCATGATAATAATAGCCTATGACGAGGAGCCGAGGGCAAGGAGTCACATCCTGGACGCACTTAAACATGTACTTGCCCTGGAGGATTATATGCACTGTGACCCTATACAGGAGAAACGCGGGAATGAAAAGGGCTGGAGGAACGGAAGATAACCGAAAGAAAAAAACCGTCGACCTACAGCATCGTCCGGCAAGATTCCCACATGCGAAAATCCAGGGACAGACCACGCCGGGAATAGAATGGTATGACCAGGGGCGTCATTTAGGAGGTGGGGGGCAAATGCCCCCTGGATTCAGAAAACACGCCAGTGATTTATACCGGCTAGCCTTGGCGCAGTAACGGATTTAATCGACGCGCTGTGGGGAAAGGAAGTCAACACTTCCACTAGTCTAGCAGCATGCATAGGCCTACACAACAGTAAACTGATGACGAAACAATCAGCTTGTGCAGGTCATAGTCACCTGATCATGGTCCCATAGAATTGCAGATTACAGCATAAGAAAGCAGTAACAAAAATAACATCAGAATAAAATTTGCGTTCCAATTACCATGGGAAGATCCAGCCGCGCAACTGGGGTCTGCAGCAATTTTGAACATCATATCTTTGTTTTCATATTTGTACCAGATATTTTATCTTAATTAAGACGTACATAACTAAATTTCGCTGTTATAATATTTTTTTATCTCTCATAGTTTTTGCGTAGCGACTCGGTAAACGTCAAAATTAGCTTTTTACGGTTTTATGCACGCAACTAAAACCGACCGACACATCGAACTGAAAAATGTTACAGTAAATAACGATGTTGTAAGCTACAAGACATTCTATGCAAAAATAGTAAAGAAAAAATTTTTGCATTCGAAAAATTGCTAAAATTATAACTTAAATTAAAGAATGTCAAGAACTCAAGCTAAAAACTGGTGGTATTTAAGGATTTTCCCAACCAACAAATGTAATACACCATCACCGTCGTATTGTAATAGTTTAAGAGTCCTATATAGAAGGCGCTAGATGCAGCAGCTGAGGTAGGGAAACTGGCAGGTGATAAGAGCTAGACTGTCTCGTGCGCCGACAATTGTGTCGCCTTTATGAGCGGAGAGGGAAAACATCGTGCAGTGTCTAGGTCGCTGGCTTTTTACTACGGAACTTTGTGCGGTAACCCTGTTATTTTATTCATGGGAAGTGCGTACTAAAGTCTAGCGCGTGCTTCTCTAATTCGATATTGAAAGTCCGTTCTTATTGGCAGAACTTACACAGTAACATCGCTATTATACGCTCAACGTTTGCGACTCAGCTCTTAAGAGTTAGTGGAGGCTAACTTTTTTAACGTTCGAAACACTGAAACGGCGAAGGCGGTAAGTCGAATATAACACGTCCGTCAAACACCTCATCGCTTGTAGGAGCAAAGGACTAAACTTGCGTACGTTGTTTTCGTAGAAACAGCTTTTCAACGAGACGTCGAGCAATGACCCTGTTATTTTATATGTAAAAAGTATGAGGTAAAGTCCAAAGCAGATTTCTACGATTTGGTTTCCCGATTACGGTTGATATTTTCTCAGCTTCAGCAACGTGAAAAAAATAATATTTAGCACTTTTGAGGAGCTTGGAAGTCGTGTTTTTAATTAGCGGACGACATTTCTAAAATCATTGGGACACAGTTTGAAATGTGTCTTCTTTTCGTAGATACTCACTGGAAGCATTTTCCGTAGTTACACAAGAAACATAACTTTCCGTACCACGGCAAATCGCGTCTCACGGGCCAAGCCCACTCCTTACGGCTTTAAGAGGGCGTGGTACATAATTCAACGCTAAAAGCATTAATCAAAACGGCAGGTTTCTTGACCTCAATTTGCGAAAATTAAGCAATGGTAATCCTAGACAATAGTTTTTAGCCAACGTTTAAAACAAATTTGTTTCCAGTGTAACAAGCTTCTGAGGCACAATCTCTGACGCCGGAACCTCGTGTATTTAACTGTGGCGCAAGAGATCGCGTGTAACGAATTAGTAATTCTGGAGAAATATTTACTCACAATGTTGGCGAATACCATTATCTAGGATTGTCATTGAGTATTTTATCCACACTGGCTTCGAAAAAAGCGTATAAATCAATTGATGTTTTCAGCGTACTATAGACACATGGAAACAGTTTTGTAAAAATAACGTAGCCTACTTACGAACACACTGCAAAGCACTTTAAGGGTGTGATAGGTGGTGCCCTTAAAGAAGAGGACAGTCGATGTTTATTTGCGTAAGTGTGGCAAGGAAGCTATGCACCTTACTCTTGCTGCACCTATATGTCTATCGGGATAAAGTGAGCACTAAATATGCAGTCGCTACTGCATATAATTTAACATTAACTACAGTTACCTTACTGCTTGTATGGTTGGCAGAGAAATTAACGCAATATAGTCCTATGTACAAATGCAACCGAAATCTACATATATGTATTTTATTTAATTAATAAAAGTTTTTTTATGAAACTAAATTCCTGCAGACTGCACAACTTATCTTACACGCGTAAATATCAAGTGACGTGTCCAGAGAGGTTGCTAGCCGTTACACGCGGAAAGATACAAGTTAGCTGAAAATAGAACATTAGCAAGACTTGTTTGAGTGCTCAGTATATAGGGAACCGCCTATATCTACGGGGAAACTCTGCCAGACCAGGGGCAGCCGACGAGCACACGGAGGGGGCGGGAATGTGCCCGAGCCTTAATCGACGGCCATCAAGGACCATGTCGCCGAATTAAACACGCATTAGCAACGGTGAACAGATGTCGTGTCATAACATACTGGTGGGGGACCAGCACTCAAAGCTACGAGTCTAGAACCCTCTTGACCGTATCGTCAGCACAGTTCTCTAGCGAACCACAAACAGTTGTATGTATGGCGCAGGCCTAACCCTTCAGAAATATGTACAGCACACGCAAGATGTTACATACACGTATAAACAATACCCTAATACATGGATGCATAGCAACATTATATGTACTTATCTTCTGTTGCAAGTTATCTCAGATCGCCACGAAATAAGACACGCAACACAGTTATTTAGCTTATAAGAAAATTTAAAGCAATGACAGGCCTATAGCCACGAGTTGAAATGTCACGGACGCATTAAGTTCAGTGTAATTACAATATTTATTCATACTAAATATGCACTCCCAGTAATTGGGAAAATTGGGCCGCGGTTGGCGGAGTGGCTAGAGCACTCGCCTCCCACCAAAGGAACAGGGTTCGATTCCCGGCAGGGTCGGTCCCCGGATTTCTGCATGTGGAAATCATGCCGGACGATGCCGCTGGTCAGCGCACTTTCACGGGGATCTCCCGCTCCTTCATTCCCACGGGAGTAGCTTAAGGTCTGAATTGACTGCGAGGGGAGAGAAGCCATGAGGAGGGAGAGGTAGCCACCAAATTTGCCAGCCGCCATACTGCTTTAACCTCAAAAGTACACATTAGACTGGTAATTTTTATGGTATTTATGTACTATGCCCTTTAATTAATGTTTTAGGTTGAAAACTCTATATAATTCCTCAACTTTTTAATTAGTCGGCCATATTGATACCAGCCATGTCAAACGTTTGTTTGGTTACAATTCCCGGCGACATGCTCCATCTGGACCCTTCTAACATCTTTGTTCATTCCGGTTCCTTTCCATTGTAGGATCTCTCTCTTGGGCGTTATCAGAATTTAGTCCAAAGTGGTAATCGGAATTAGTATTTAAAAATGATTACTAATTATGTGTTTTAAAACAAAAACAACCGTAATTTCCTCCTTTTCAAATAAAAAAATAAAGAAATGCGATGCGAACGGTTGTCCGACATTAATTGGCAAATTCCCATTTTTCATAAGCTTTAAACACCTTAGAACACAAAAACCAATTCCAAGGGCTAAGGGGGCAAGTGCACTACCTTGCTACCCCCCCCCTCCTTTTCCACTGACACTCATATGGTCTCTCATCACGCCACCCTACAGGGTAAGCAGACAAATGCCTAAGGGCTCCCAGTCGCCAATATGCATCCGGCCCGCAGGTACTACCCTCGTTGTACGATATTTACCCAAGGACTGACGTAGTTATACGAGAAGAGTATGACGATACATCGCACAGCTTCTAGTGGAGAGGAGTGCGTTGAGGCACATGACAAGCACGAGGAGGGAACAGCCGAGGCACAGCACCAGTCCTGCAGGCACACGCACAAGGACATCCTCACAGGGCGGTGACGATGTGGATCACTCACCCAACTAACACGCCGCGACGCTTTTTTCTCGCTACACGTGTCTTAAGAATGCGCGGCATATAATTCAGCGCCAAAAGCATCAGTTCAGATATTGTAGGTTCCTCGAAGCCAATTTGGGGAAGGAAAAAAAAAAAAAAAAAAAAAAAAAAAAAAAAAAAAAAAAAAAAAAAAAAAACAGCAATCCCAGACAATAGTTTGTATCTAAATTTTTAAATTACAATCCACCAAACAAATTGTTAGATTTTTGCCCCTGAAATATCACATATTTTGTGGCCAAAATAAGCCTAAATGAAGCAAAATAAATGTTTGCTAGCAACCGGTACATTAATTTTAAAAACGGTCAAGCAAAATTGTGTATCGTATAACTGTAAACAGTCTCATTTTTTTCTCAAAACATTTGGTTAAAAAAATATTCGAGTTATTTACAATTGTTTGAAATAAAATAAAAACCATACCCTTAACAAAAACCATTATTTAGGATACATGTTTGCTCATAAAATTGAATAATTTAACTATCAAGGATCGCTGTTTTGTAGTTTTTCTATACTGACTTTCGAAAAAACCTACATTTCAGTTGAAGAATCCAGCGCTTATTTATCTTCCACGTCATCTTAACGACGTCGTGTAACCAAAAATGATGTGCTTCTCCTGCCGGCACGAACACTGCTGTATAGGTACCTAATTATATATGTTGCTTAGGGGAATGAATCTGTTTATTTTATTCGCACTTACGGTGAGTCAGTTTGTGATTTTGTCCAACCTTTACAGACAGTTCACGACAAAGTGAGCACTGCTGAAATTTTTCTTTCAGCCATTTTGCAATTAATATTTTTGATTTGAAAACTTCCCTGGAACAAAACAACCAGTGTAGAGATCCCCTGTAATCTCAAAACTATTCGGCCTCAGTACAATATAGTTTGTGGACATTAAAAGCGTTGGGGAGTGCTCAGTTTAATGTGAACAGACTATACCCAGTTAATGGCGGTACTGAAAATAACGCACAGGATAAACTGACCACTGCTAACAATTTTTGTGAGCTATTGTCTTTACTATTTTTAATATGAAAACTTTCATGCAACTAAAAACTAGTGTAAATATTTACAATTCTGTAAACTTTACTCTGACGTCCCCAATAAATACTTTTTTTTCTTATTATAAATGTTGGTAAGTGCTCATTTTAAAGTGTATCGCCTATATACAGGTTGTTGCATAATTCTACGTCAATATTTTGGGGCCCATAACATTACCAGCTAAAATAAAACATAAATAAATGATGTCGACCGTCATCGTGTCATTTTCGTGCAACGCAGCAGTGTCCCCATAACTGTCGACATTTCTAATTACAAATATGTGAAACTATGTACACAACTCTTCGTTAAGCAAACATTTTCAATGTGCTTTCACAATAACTCCACCATCTTACACGTTACAGCAGAAAAATACATAACAACGTTATATAAACGGAATTACTGTTAAAAAGACATTTTCGACACAAACATCTACGGTCGGCAATTGCTCCTATGGTATGTCGTAATTAATGCTACTGCATGCCAGGAAAATTATTTACTTTACCTTTTCTGTCACCAGCGTAGTACAAAACTAGTTAAGAATGTTGCCGTACATAAATGTTAATGCATGGAAATAAATGCAATAAGAGCAGAAAATCGCCTAATTTGGATAAACATTTGCATCGGCCGCCGATTTTTGCAGGCAGGGGAAAATTCCGGTTGACTGCTGGATATCTCAGTGATTTAATACCACCTGCCGCTCGGAGGAATGCAACTAAGCCAACGTACATCTGCTCGGGGGTCAAGATATAAGTACATATTCAACACTTCTTTTTCGCCTTATTATGGAAATATCGTTAGCATAACACATTAAAAAAATTACAAAAATGTTATTACTTTTTTTTAATTTTTTTATTATCGGAAATTTTCCCGTCACAAATTTTGAAATAATTATTACGTTCAGCGCGCCTTCGTAACGCATCGCTGTACAGACATGCACCACAGTTCCCGGTCTCAACTGCGAATACAGTGCATTAGATGGAGGACGAACGGTCGATCAAATATTCTGTATAATATAATAGCCTACCTCGCAAATCTAAGAAGAGTAGCTACGTCACGATATAGTCCATACAAATAAAGTGAGCACTTGTAAGGGGCCTACCACTTTAACCTTGTTTCATAACACGAAAACTTCCGAGAACCGAATGTATAAACTGTGTGAAAGGTACAGATTTAGCTAAGAGGAAACTTTACAACAGCCTCGCTATGACATTTTAAACTATTCGTTGACTACACTGTACTGCAGAAATGGCACTGGTAAAGTTGAAATACACGATATAAAACCTTCTTGGAAACATTATGGAACAGTAAACCAGCACTTACCATGTGTTTACTGTGACGCTGTGCGCAATTGTTTATTTACCGTCGTTCATAGATTACGACACAGTATTGACACACCTGGCGCACACGCAAACTGTACATCTGCCAATATTATAACTCGCGGATCAACACTGTCAACAAAAGACGGTTATTTTAAGGACGTGTTAGGGATATATACAGGGTGGTCCAAATGTCTTGTCGCGCCAAGAAAGCATCTTATCGCCTAAGATACCCAGTCATAATGCAGTAAAATTCAATACAGAAAATAGTTTGCAAATAATCAGATATATATGATGGATCCACTGTTACTAGGACGGACTGATAGGTAGGTGCCTAGGAAATTTGTACAAACCATCGCCGTTGTGGGACATCGTGCGGTGCCTTGATCTGTGTGATGTTTGACGAAGACTAACTCTGTTCATTGTTGCATCTAGTTAAGAAACGTAAAGATGTCACATGTGGACAACCTTGAGTGGCATTCCAAAACGTTACCCCGCGAGTAAAATTTGCTCATTGACAATCTTAAAACCAGTACAGGAAACATTTTACCTGCTCTGACGGTGTCCTGAAACCGTAAAATATTTAATTACGCTGCTTCGGAGTGTAAAATTTTTTTACTCACAGGATTTTACTGAGTAGCCTAGTGTAAAATTCATGTTTATGCAGAAACGAAAATGGTTGGAGAAGATTTACAGTTTTCTTCAGTTTACATGTTCCACTTTGAAAAGTTATTTGTAATTAGGCCTGAGTAACTTTGCCGCATCTAAACTAATAAACCATATCATTGTTGGGGTGTACGATGATAAACTGTACATTAACATAAGTTGACAGTGTTGAAATGTACTTACAAGCAAACATATTCTCTCTTATAACAGCCCGGTAATTTTCAAGTGTAGCTACTAATGATAGAATTATTTCGCCCAAAAACGGACACTTGTAATGTTTTCTAATAAGAACGGTCTAGAAAAAGAGAAATATTTTTTCAAATCATACATTCTAAAAAATTCCAGGAAAAATTGTAGGTTAAAAATAACTAACGTAACAAAGCTGAAGAAAAGCTACAAATAAATATTTTATTTTACAAACATCATTACCAAAATTAACCAAACATAAACTAACAATAAAATGGAAACTTTGTTAACAAACAATGGAATTTCAATGAAAACTTTGTTTACAAACAATGGAATTCCAAAGGAAACTTTGTTTACAAACAATGGAAATCCAATGGAAACTTTGTTTACAAACAATGGAACAATGGAATTTCAATTGAAACTTTGTTTACAAACAATGGAATTCAATGGAAACTTTGTTCACAAACAACTGAATTCCGTTTATTCTTCACTTGTTGTAATACCAATTTCACTCTGATATTATTCTGCATTAGCAACTCTATCTTGCTCCTCGAGTAACACTATGGAACTCAGCCATTTAGGTTTACCCGGTCTATACACGGGTTGAAAGTTTGCACTACCGACGTTCAACCTCGCAATTTAAGGCCATTATTCCCGCTATTTTTTTTATGAAAGTGATTAAGATCACATCATGGTAGTGAAAAGCAACCAACGATGGTTTTCAAAATACAGTGCTCTACTAAAGTAGAAACTTTCAGTAATCGGGAGCATACACTGAAGTGTATGTAATTAACTTAGACAAGTAGGCTAAATCTTACTTTATATGTATTACCACACACGCAACGTTTTATAGTTGTATCAGAAATATTAAACAACTGGCGAGTGAGTACCGCATATTTAATGTTACCAGTAAAGCCCTCTCACAATTGACATGGCGCAAGTAAAAAAAAAATCATACCATAAGAAAGTGAATATCTGTGATACGAATGGTGGCGTTCACAATTAGGCCGTTTAGGGTAAAATTTCAATCCGGATTGAAGCTGGAGTGGACTGAGGAATCCAGATTGAGATTTTACTATAAACACTTTGTTGTGGACTGAATGAAGTAGGAGTAAAGCGAGATAATCCACTCCACTTGTTGAGGTTGAGGATTGAAATTTTACTGTAAACACAGACTGGACTGAAAAGAAAATGCACAGGGCAAAGTTGTCGCTATATTGTCTTGTGGTTAGGTTAAAAAAGAACTGAGAACACATTATAATTTAACAAAAAGTGTTACAAGCAGGTATTTATAAAGCTAAACGGCTTTTATAAAGCAAACGGAACAAGACAATTGGTGCATTTCATGAAGAAAAGCCTTATTTGGATCAACTCGTATTTTTCGTTTGACATCTGTTCTTTGCTTCGTACTGTCGCCGATAGATAGCATTATTACATTTTCAGTTCAGGTTGACTTCAACTTGGCTCTGGTTTACAGTTCAATCTGGATTGTAATATCTACTGTAAACATAGTTCGTCAATCCATGTTCGCTACACATTCACTCCGAGTTGACTCCACTTCAAGTTCAATCTGGACTGAAGTTTTACCCTACACATAGCAAATGAATACTTGGCATGACTTACATGGCGTTAAAAATGGTCATCTCTGAGTTTTCTACGCCAAGTTTTTCATGCCGGCCAATAAGAATGTGAAACGTCATAACCAGCTGATTGCGCGAAAATTTCATCCAATAACAAATTAGTTATTTTCTTGTTGATTATTCTTTGATGGGTCAGGGAATAATCTATTTACTGGTGGCTGTGTACGGTGAATTTCGCATGAAATGCTGTGTAAGTTATGTTATTTATTTCATGCTGATTGTGAACGGGCCTTAACAGTAATATGCCATTAGCAAGTCGCGTGCAACAATACTTTTACCTGACCAAGAGACAACTAATTACATTTACTCCTTCAGTATATGAAACCTTCCACACATCCTTAAATGGAAGGATGCATATCAGGTCCTTTTTAGGATTCGGACATGAACGCAAAATTACAGCATCCTTTAAGTTACGGTCCTACAGGATAACATCTTAGACAAAAACATCAAAATTCATCGCTAGCTTCCCTCACTCATTACGGAACGTCTTCGCTGCTTATCTTAATTTGACTAGCTTAGTACTAGACGTGGACCGTAATTGGCTAAGCAAAATTTTCATCGCATAGAAAAGGTGAAATTTCGCCATCTCACGATTAAGCGCTGAAAATAGCTGTGTGTTTTATACGGTGTGACTGTTGCAAAACCACTTCTGCGGTAAGCTACTTGTTATGTATTCAAATTGTAGCACGGTATTTCAAATGTTCCTACATTTCGGACGAGACGCCGTCTTAAATACAACTTCATAAAACTTATACGTTATTCCCCTACTCACATCTCCAACAGTTCTAACAGACCGGAAATTATTTAATTATGGAGTATTAGGCATTAGGACAATCCAATCTCGCATCATCCTACATAGACAAACCCGCCTAGACCACAAAGAACGTTTGGCCTATATTGATAACAAAATACGATAACAATAGTTAATTAAACTGCCAAGACGAGCCTAGGCCTAAATATTGAGTTCAGAGATACACAATCAATGAAAATAAAATCAGTACAAAATCATTAAGGTATCAAGTAGTTATTAAAATATTAGAAGTTACACCCATTCAAACTTGGCAGCTGAGAGCAATGGAAAAAAGGACATCCTTCACATTATTTGTATTGTACTATTCCGTACTTAAAAATGTACGCTAATTGTACGTAAAGTTATTATGAACATATTTTCGGGTAACTATAAAACTATTAAGCTAATGTCCTAACCAAATTGCAAATTTACAAATAACTAGGAAAGCAGTAATAGATCTTACATTTAATTTACAACCAGAACCTACACTATTTTTATTTTGTTTGTTCACAACCCCCTGGGGGGGACTGGGGCAAGCCAAAATGGTGGACGGGAAGAGCGCTCCGAGGCTAGATAGGTCGTCCTGTTTCCTTCTGGGAAAGGACGGGCTACCTTGAGAAGGGCTGTAGACGGTAGGACAAGGGGGAGGGGGAAACTCGGGACAAAGGACGAAGGGCAGGAGAAGCAGGCGGGTGCGGCTGGATAACGTCGTGTATGTGTGTGTGCAGAGGGGATGGCAGATGGTCGGCCCTGGGCAGCTGCTTCTACTCTCATCAGCTGCACGCACCATAGTTGTACGTAACATAGCAAGGTGGCTCACACTCGCAAAGACAGGCAGGTTCCCCTTCACACGCCATCGTCATAATGTCATGTACGTGAATAGTCATATACCCTTAACTCTGCTGTCATGTCATGCTGTACAAGTGTAAAAAAAACACATCCTCAACACCTGTTACGTTACGGGTGTACATTTTATCACATCCACGTCGCGCGAACAGGTAAAAAAGAAACCAAGAAAACAAACACACCTCAATGTGTTACACAATTACCGTACGAGTCAACTGAAAACGAAATGCGCCCGCGAAAGTCAAGAAACATTCCCTGGCGTATTTTCGCTTTCTATTGGCCGAAATGCCGCGGGTGGGGCCTTCAGCCGGCCCGGCCACTACACTGGCTGGCCATGACATTCGGCCTGACCGGATAAAGTTACATTGCTCTCCGGCTCGCGCGGAGGGAGGGAGACGGCCATGACAGAAAAATAAAAACAAATACTCATCATGGGATATTTAAACATCTATCTGTGGTTTTACAACTCCCTTCCAACACCCACACCAGCTGAGCAACGAAAATATCGATAATACGCCCGCCAGTATCCTTTGTGTAGGCTACGCGTGCGAGCCACAACGCGACACTGTTTTGCTCGATTATCTTGAGTGAAAAAGCACAAACACTGCTTACCTGTCAGAACTCTCGGAGCTGTCGTATCTGTCCGAACATCTCTTCTTCCTGCAATTGTCCTCGCCATTCGCGCAAAGGGCCGAAAACTGAGTACCACCAAGCATTGCAGACGCGGCGCGCACACCCAAGCCATTCACTCTAAAATTCGAACACAACTCCCCACTGTCACCGCTGATGTAGAACGACGGTTTAACGGACTTCAGTACGTCGGCACTCCGGCTGCCTTTCTGCGAAATACTCCCCACATCCGCGCTAACTTTCTGTAAGCTTTCTTCACCGTCGTTCACCGTCCCATCCACACACATACCGTCTGCCATTTTGTTTGGTACGCACAGCACAGCAACACTGCGCCTGACGTCACGGCAAAGGAGGGGAAGGGAGGACGACAGTGACGTCACGCTTCCCCTCTGCGCTCGCCGTTCATTGGCCGAAGATCAATTACATAATTTACTAGGTACGAGTAATTACTTGTCGCCGACATATCAAATATGAATGGTTAACCCATTGACCCTCAATCAGAATTTAGAATAAAAGCCAGCGGCGTAAAATGTGTGCAAATATTTAGGCCGTACTCTGCGTTATGCACAAACATGCAGCTGGATGCAGCACACCAAGTGCAATTATAAACACATCACCTCCCCGCCAGAAGTTACTACAGAACAGAGAATCGTGCTTTACAAATATTTTAATACAAAACGGCTGCGCATAGATATATGTTCATGCATATTTAGAGTCTACTCAATGTTCTTCCAACAATTTTCAATTTCAGACAAGTCAAGTAGAGGTCTCTTAAATCACCAGAAGTCGCAACATTAAAACACGCTCATAATCCAGAACTCTAGTATACATTGAACTTAGAAATCTTATTTCAACACAGTAATTAAATAAATATTTATGGTATTCTGGTAAATTTGTTTCTAATACTAACACAAAAAAACTTGTAAGATAGACAGCGTGCTCTGTGTAAACACTATATTCTTAATTTGGAACTGAACTTGACGTAATGTTAATGTCAAACATATATTATTCTGATGTTTGTATGTTTAGACTATAAAATTTTGATCAAGCCAAAACTTAATTTGTTCTAACATAGTAAAATGTGTTCAACATGCCATGGGACTTAAACAGGTGGTCTATTTGCAATTACATTTTGGAACTTAACATACCTCTGCAATAGGTATTTCATTTATGAGTTAGTTCTTTATAAGTTTGTATAACTATGTAATATTGTATTATTACATATCATTCTAATTTCAAATTAACTATAATTTGCAATAATAACACTAAGATTTCATGTAAATGAAATTATTTAAGCATAGCGGATTTAGTCAGTAGAGGGAAAGGCCACAATGCCTTAAATGTGTGTTTAAGTCGTAATAAATACATACATATACAAGAATTGATAGTCATAATAATCTATGGTTATCTTACGTTGCTTGAGCAGATTCCAGCTATGGATCCTAGGGGGCCCATTCCTTAAAAGTAGATATATACCCTCACCCCAAACAAAAAAATGTAATATTATATACTGCTTTAAGAAATGGTAGTAGGTCTACAATATTTAAGGATAAATTGTGCTTTTAAAGTGATATCCTTTGAAATCATTAATACAAAAATATTACGTACATTTTTTTGCTTTTGCTTTGACAAGTCTTTAAAATTTTGTTGGCTCTTTAAAAACATACTTTACATTTAATAAATAACAAACAAAATTGTACCTAAACATTTTGAAATCTATAAGCCAGAAAGTTTTATCTAATATGACGAGAACAATGTACTATCTGTTTAATCTATTTCATAAATTAGGCCTACTATTAGTATATTGTTGTAACACAAAATTATGTTCCCATTATTGTGTTGTCTTCTATAAAGTTTTAGAAGTTTGTGGTAGTATTTTACATGGCATTTATTTGGTTTGATATAATTTTTTTTAGCAGTCTAGGAAGGCCCATGGCTTCTAGGCACCCCTTCCCCCTGGATTGGCCAAAGATTTTATTCAAATTATCTTAAAGAATGAAAAGTATTACAGGTGTTCATCAAGAGCTTGGTGATTGACACAACATGTAGAAAATGAAATATGTATATGTAGGTAATGGAAAACTAGATACTTAAAGTTGTATCACAATAAAAAGTGAAGAATTTAATTATTTATTAAACATAATATTTCCGAAAGATAATTACCTTTGTTACATTTACGTAACAGGTCAATATTATTTGTAATACTTAATTTTTGGATTTCCTCCACCCCCCCCCCCTTACCACTAGGTAAATCAAAGACTGCTGTGATGTTCAATAGTGGTGATGGCACGAAGAAATAAGTGATTTTGGAGAGAACCACTACAATTCACAATATTTATGTTATTAGGGAAAAAAAAGGTAAGTAATGTCAAACACTACTGTTTTCATAAGAACAGTAGTTTTCTTTTTTAGTAGGCTACATATAGGATACATACTAGGGTACTAAAAGGTACTCAATGGAAGACTAATTGACACAACGTGTTTAGTGGAATACACACCAGAAATGCAAAGCATTTAACTGTAGTGGTGAATAAAGTCAAATTATCTAACTTTTGATGAACACACATAAATAATGCTCATTCTGTCCTAAATTAACTCTAAGGACATGGCTTACAATAGGGTCTATACTTACTTCAAGCTTGCTGTTTGTGCAGAGATACTCATGTTTCTTGCACAACCCATACGTGATTGTAGATTAAAATTTAATTGTTAAATGTACTTCACAATGGGTGATTTTACATCTCTTTATCATGATCTTCACGAAAAGATCAGATGAGGGTGATGTGAGGGGAAGGGCCAACACAAAACCCCATGCGCAAGTCTGGATTTGAACCGAGGACTTCTTGTACTGTAGACCGGCGCCTAACAGACTTCACTAAGAAAACATCATTAAGAAAACAGCAATATACCAAATCGTAATTAATCAACTTGTACCCGTATTTGCCCACAAATTACAGACTTTTTGACCTGCGCAACAGATGAAAGGCAGAAGAGGCAAATGCACAGCAGACCTGGAACTGAAAAGGGACCAGCAATTGTAAATTTTTGTAATTTTTAAAAGTAAATACAAAAAAAAAAACCCCGGGGAGGGGTATGGGAGTTTATTTTGCCTAGCATGGAGTTCAAAAAACTTACTCCCTTATTGGCCAGAAAATCCTGCAGACGACCCTGCTATAGACTTTTGCTGGAAGGGATTGTACATACTCTGGTTATCTTTGGCTCCATGGAAAACTTTTACTGACAGACCTTTAAGTGGGCAGATATTGCATTACAAAACTAGCGATGCTGGTGCACCAAGTTGAGTCCAGAAACTCAATTATTAGTCATTATGCTTACTCAGCTACCATTGTAGATCCATACAGATTGTCGTGTAATTCGTGGATACAGACTGCAACATGTGAATTTAGTGACCAAAACTAAGCAGAAATACTTTTTGGTAAAAAATTGCCAAACAAGTAGTTCACGAGACAGGACCAAATATCAGTTAACAGGAACGTAGGGTAAGTTGCTTGGACTGCCAAGCTATTTTTCTAATAAACAAAGGGCCAAGGGCAGTTCCAAGGTAGGGGGCCATAGGGGTAATAGCCCCCCCCCCCCCCATCACCAAACCAATCAATCCATTTATTGTTCATTTTGAGCATTTACAATGCTATAGAACTTGTCAATCATTATATACATGTATATACACACAAATTATATACAAACATTTTTACAAATTAAATAATACAGATATTTAGGGAACAATCAAAATACAAAATAAAGCACTATAAAAATAATAATAAACTCTGCTGTTTAAAGCTTTGAACACTTTAAATTAGTCCATTTTGCCTAACATACATGTCACGTGCATTGGATTTTGATTGTTTTATAATAAACCATGAGGCAATAGAGACATAACATGGACACTTCCAATACAATAATAGGCTAAAGTAGTAGTAATAAAATATATTATGCTTCCATATATTCTGGGACACTGTAGAAGGACCCATTCAAGAGGTAATCAAAGAGATGACTTTTAAACTGTTTAAACTTGGTGAAAGTTTTAATTTCAATAGGAAGCTTGTTAAAGAGCCTAATTCCAAAATTATTAACAGTTCTCATAGTACATGATTTATTTACAGAATTTACATGAAAGTGGTTTCTCTTTCTAGTTTTATAATTATGAACCTGTTTATTTGTGAGGTATTTGTTTTTATTTTTGTAGATGTACAGTATTGATTTATATATATAAACACATGGTACAGGCAGAATCTTAAAAATCTTTAAATAATTTCTGCAACTGTCCATTGGAGACAAGTGTAATATGATGCGGATTGCTCTTTTTTGTGCAATAAAAACCTTTTTCAAATTTGTTTCGCTAATACC
Organism: Medauroidea extradentata; assembly: GCA_003012365.1. Classification (NCBI taxonomy): domain Eukaryota; kingdom Metazoa; phylum Arthropoda; class Insecta; order Phasmatodea; family Phasmatidae; genus Medauroidea; species Medauroidea extradentata. Next base: position 6,834 of record PNEQ01046928.1, on the reverse strand, counting down.
CCAGAAAATGATACCATAGCTTATATATGTGTGTACATAAGCGAAATAGACTAATTTTAGACAATTGTATGAGATGCAAGTTGAGAGGGATTTTAAAACATAACATGAGCTGTTAAATTTCTTCATAACATGTTGCACATGCTCCTTCCATGCCAATTTTTTGTCAATTTTTACACCTAAGAAACTAGTTTGTTGAACTGTTTTGATTAATTTGCCACCCAAGATTATTTCTGGCTCATTTGCTGTGGTTTTTGTACTAAACAGGATGCAGTTTGTTTTATCTAGATTCAGGACAAGTTTGTTTGATTTAAACCAAGAGGTAAGTTTATTTAGTATATTTGTTTCAGCATCTTCTATTGGCATATTATTGTCTGCTTTAATGAGTAAATTTGTATCATCAGCAAAAGAGACGACAGAAACATCACCGAGTTGTAGGACTAAGTCATTCACGTATATTAGGAACAGTAATGGGCCCAAAACACTTCCTTGTGGGACACCAGTGTCCATCACTTTTGGCTGAGAGCAGTAAGTGTTTACATAGTCATTTTTGCTTTTTTTAGTAATTTCTACCAGCTGTCTCCTATTTGTTACATACGATTTTAAAAGAGGATTTGGTTTTCCTCTAATTCCCACATTTTCTAATTTATCTAGTAATATTGTGTGGTCCACAGTGTCGAACGCCTTTGACAAGTCAAGAAAAATTCCAATTGTGTCAATAGATTTGTCACTGCAGATTGAAAAAAAAAATTGAATCCGAGATGACAAAATGATCAAAGCTTGGAAAGGCGAAGAGAGGAAAAGACGGCTATAAACATACGCAGGGCCCTCTCGAGGATTGGCATGACTGACAAGTGAAAGTTGAACTGACAAAGGCATTAAGGGGGGATAGAATTTTCAATGTTAAGGGCGCAGTTACCGCAATTTTCATCACCATGTTCTTATTTTTCATTTGTACCAGATTTTTTTTTCATATTTTAGACATAAAATGTGACTAAATTTGGCTCTTATAAAATTTCTTTATCTCTCATAGTCTTCGCGTAATAGCTTGTAAAGTCAAAATTTGTACATTTCCGTTTTAAGGACTGCACTATATAAAACCAACTGACATACCAAACTGAAAAAAATCACAGTGGATAAAGACGTTGCAGGCTACAATGTCACGTACATAAAAACAAAGAATACTTTTTTTGGTGTTTAATTAAAAATGCTAAAATTTAAAATAAAAATTCTAAAAGTTCAATAATTTTTTTCACTATTTTATTTTGTGGTTTAACATAGCTGAATTTGTAGCCTACAACATCGTTATTCACTGTGAATTTTCTCAGTTTGGCCCTTCCAGGAAGTTTTTTGTTTAAAGTAGTTTTTTTTTTAAATGTTTCTTCGGTGGTTGAGGTTGTTTGTGCAAATTATTATTGCCCTATTAATACATAGAAATAATAACTATTTGCATTTTCTGAGAACAGTGTTGCATTGATTGAGCGAGTATGCGAGTAAAATATTTTGTATGAGTAGCAAATAAATTAAATTATTGCCACAAATATTTTTACTTCATTCTTCCTGCAAACTATTAGCCAAAATATATACAAATATTTCATAAAAATATACATTTAATTGCTAGAATTTGAGAAAATATGTTCTATTTGTACCTACATGCTTATATTGGTAATAACTACATAATTACCAAAACTCACTAATTCCCTCAGCGAATTTTTCCCTCTAAAGTAGTTAGTTTTCCACTGATTTTAAGTGAAGCCATTTTTACCGATTTGAGTAGATGGAATCAACTGCAAATGAGCAGTTTTTTCATTGATTATAATTTATAGTGCATGAACGAAAGCCAATAACAGTGAAAACGCGAGTTATATAAACAGTACCTTGAAGCCTTGCTACTAACATGTTATCAAGTTGTAGATATTTCCATAACAGCCACGAAATTGTAAAGACATTATTTGTGGGTAACTAATGGTTGTGGTTCAGATCATTCTGATACATAATAACACAAAATATTACCAGAAGTTTCAGAGGATAACAGTTAAGTCCTTGAATGGAAAAAATTACACTTACGATCAGTCTGATTTGTACACAAAATATCGATTTATACTTAAAATATAAGATATGCCAGTCAGCAACTGTCTTTTAATTAAGTTAAACTTAATGCACGCATGATAGTACATGTAGGTTTCCAGGCTTAATAAACATGCTATGCTGACTTTGTAAAAAAAATGCTTGGGTACCCATCATGCTTAACCAATTACACATATTCTTGAAATACGCTTAAAGTTTATGTTTAGAAAAAAGATTGTTTATATTTCTGCCACCAAAACTGCTAAAATTGCCTAATTTCGCACCCTTAAATCCACATTCCGGGGGAGGATCCCCGGGCCCCCCGCTTTAATGGGAGGGATGGTTGAATGTTCGGGTGCTGCATAGGCCCTCCCAACCCCCTAGAAAATCCTCCCTGGAGTTGCCCTTGTAAGGGGCTTTATATCTTCTTACAAAGACTATCTTCTACACAGTTGTTACATCAGATATACTTGCCGCAGTCTATATACACAAATTATATGGCAACCTATACATTACTTAGTGGAAACAATTTACCAGCTTCCCAAGTTAATCAATTATTACACACCAGACAAATGACAGTTCATTAAACTAACAATATGGGCGGATTCTGATGGAGGAGTAGATACATCAAAGACAGTAATTTTTTCAGTTTTCCTATTAAATTTGTAACAATACAGTGGGGTGGTACTTAAAATAGTACACACACCAACAAAAAAAATTGTGGACCATTTTAGAGTCGCTGCATGTTATAGTCTGTCTCGTGTAACTTTTCCATACTTTAACATTTCTCTTCTTAGAAATGTGACTGGCAGTGCCATTGTTCGAAGCTTTAAACCTACCTGGCTTTCTGGAAAAGCACTGTTTCTGCAATCATGTTTACAGACACACTTCTCAGAAGTGAAGTGTCAGAGTATGGAATCCTACTTATATGAGACAGACAATACCATCAAGTCTGTTTTACATTTTTTATAGGTAGTTGAACTATTTTGCCATGTGAAATCCGATATCCTCTACAGAGTGTGTGTAATTTCAAGCTGTTAACTACTTTCTCTTGAGTAATAAGCAACACAATGACTCTTCAATGCCACTTGCATAATTATTTTAGGTATGTACTTTCCCAATAAATTCAAGTACATTATGCCCAGCGATGCATTTGACATAACACTCACAAAAAAAGTGTATAGAGGACAACATTGACTTAAGATCTCTGTATATTAGTTTGTAGCAACAGAGTCAAAATTAATTACAGCTCAAAGAATTCCTTTGAATTAATTATAATAAAAAAAACTTTCACACTTTCCTAAAAGAAAAAAAGTCTTCAAAAATATTGCTGGATTAGAAACTTTATTAATTATTTGTAATTATAACAACCAAAATGTTATTTGAAAATGTATTGCTGAGAAAAAAAAATTGGAACAAACAATTTTTTAGATTCATTCTATCACAACATTTATTACAAAATTTCACATAGCATATTTTTTGCTTGAAAAAGTAATTTTTATATTATATTAATTCAAAATCAGTTCTTTAACACCGATCTCACAGAAACTAAAAGAAGTATTTTGGACATACGCCATTGCAGTAATGGTGTTGTAAAGTTGAAGTAACGGCAGTTGAAAAACAATTGAAATACAATTTTTTAAATCAACATATGGTGTTATAAATTACTTTTTTGTGCCATAAAAGCTACTCACGTACATATTCCGAACATAAGCCCCAATTATTAAAGTAAATACCAGATTTTAAAATAATTTTTAGAAAAACAAGTACATCTACTGAAGAAACTTCAGTTCACTTATGACAATGTATTTGTAATGTTTTCAGAGTACATTTAAGGCACTTCCATTTTATCCCAGTACTGCAAAATTAAACTAAATTTAGAATTAACAGTTTTCATTGCAACAAATTTATGTATTGGTTTCCTGCAAACCACCAACTTGACTAGGTTTTCAGTAAAATGAAAATGTAAAATCAAGACTGCTTGAACTTAGCTTTGCCAACACCATTGTGAATGACTCCATAAGAAGCCATGTATTGAGAGCCATCGTAATGTCAAATGCTAAAGTTTTGAATTGTATAACTGCCTTTAGATGGACAGGAAACGGAAAAGAAATTCGACATAGTCTGAAGATAGGAACTATTCTAGCATTAATCTCAATAAAGTCAGGAAAACAGAAGAAAACCGACTTCAAGATGGCAGGATCAAGACTGAATTCAGGCCTTCTGGAATACAGGTCCAATGCTGTGCCAGAATAAATACTTACTGTATTCAAGAAGGCATCCAAACCAGTGTAAGTTGGTTCTACGTCGACTCAACCTGTTCGAGAGAGGTAGGGGGGTTGGGTAGGAAGGAGTGAGGAAGGAAACAACACAGAACATTACAATCTGAAATGGTAACTTAATTTTTTTACAGATTCAGATATCGTGTCAAAATTAATTAAATAATTCAAGGAAATTGATTGAAATTTGTAATTGATGGAGCTGTAAATGGCGTAAACTAATACACTATCGGTAGGGACTGGAAAATTTCGCGAATTCAATGACCTGTAGGCTAGAATCTAGTGTACTATACATACTCAAGCCCCGTCTATTCGTTTGTTGTCTGTTGTTCCACTGAGTAGCAGCTAGTGGACAAATAGTCTGGGCTTGAGAATGCATAGAATAGTTGATTCTAGCCTACAGGTAATTGAATTCGCGAAATTTTCCAGTCCCTAACTATCGGTTTCATGGGCAAAGTTTTGTAGGTTTTAATCTCCCTATTAAAACCAAGGGTTAACTTTGAAACTTTTTTGTGTTATTTACATATTTTACAATATTCCCGAGTCTCTGGTTAAATGACTAACTGATCATACATACATACATACATACATACATACATACATACATACATACATACACATAACCAAATCTTGTGGCAGGAGAAAATACTCCGTCAGATTACTGCAAGAAAAATCTCGGTAAACTTACATTCATGATCCAGATTAGTGTAATGTTAAAATAAAGTTGTAGTTACTCAGTTTTGCCACATCAAATAACTTCTGATAGGGGTAATGATTTCTGGTGTATAAAAAGTCACTTTAGAATAATTTTAAAAATAATCAAAAATAATTTAAAAAGTAGTACTTTAAGACTGCATATCCGAACGGCTGTGTTTCTTTCATATGGGTCGCGGCATATGCGTAATATGCGTAGTGAGACCACTCTGTCATCACCAAGGCGATCCGGGTTCAAATCATGGCGGGGTAGGCCCAAATTTTTCGCATTCTCACGCCTTTCTGATTCTGTTGCTACTCCACTTTCATCTCACCTCCTTCTCTTCAAGCTGGGCAGGTAACAAGCTCGGTGGACAGCCGGCCTTACCTTCACCTGGCTTTCTTTCACCAGTATCTACCGTACTCGGAAAATTGGAGCCGTTTCTGGATAATTTACTGTGTGGTTTCGTAGTCCGAAAACTAAAACTTAATCATTTGTCTAGAATATATCAATTTAAATATATTTTTATCACAAATTAATCATGTCATTCTTTATTAATACAGAATTTAGTCACAGTTAACATTTTGAAATATAGTAACGGACATGAAAACAGTTTGACAGTTACCAAGATATTTGGGAATTTAGAATACTTCTCCAACTCAGTAAGTTCAAGCCTTAATTCTCAAATATTTAGATCCGCAACTTGATCATGTTATCGTGTTTGTAACCTAAATGATGTATGGAATTGTTAGCCCTGAGTTACATGATTGTTAAAAGCCAGAACAATACACTTATTTGACATCTATTACTAAGATGTTTGTTACCTACCAAAATGTTTTTGAAGGAAAACAAATAACTTTAATAAACATGATTACACAAACACCAATTACAAATAAAAATGTAAAATGTGCATGTTTTACTTACTGTAAGCAAAATACCAAATTATCATAATCCTGGAATTTACCGTAATAAAGTAGGAACCCAACAGTTGAACAAACACACCAGAAATGACACCACACAATGCAACCACTAAGCAGCAACAACTGTCATTGGAGCCTTTACTTCCTGCGTAGTAGTAAGGTCGAAGACAAAGCGCACAGAGAGTGCGGCGTATGGTACAATGCGGTTTATTTAGTGTTACACTGCTACCAAAACAGAAAGAACATAATGCAGCGTGTGTGAGGTGTCCCAGTGCAGGTGTCATACACACAAATGGTCGGTCGGTTTCATCTTACTCCTTCCTTCATGAGCAGCACATTGTCTATCTACTACGCCATAGGACACGTGCAACTAGCTGTTTATTGCATTTTACACATACACAACATATATTGATACAATAAATAATGTTCGAATTTTGGAACACGTACCTGAAAAAAAAAAAAAAAAAAAAAAGACCAATCTCCAACTATTTTCAAACTGGTTAGTTTTTTCTCCTGAAAATTAGCCGCCTTGCCCCGCTAAGCCCCCCTTTAAATCCAGGCTTGTTCAACATCTTATAAGGCAAGTTTTTTTTCTTAACACAACTGATTGTTCTGCGACATATAAAAACCATTATTTTTAATTGAAGACCATGCAGCCTGGAATGTCAAAGATGAGAGTATAATACTGTTGCGTGCCATGTTCCTGGAGGCCAGTGGTCGGCGGCTGTTTCGTAACACCTTGAGGGCTGGCCGATGATTCAAAGCCCGGGTGGCTCATAGTGGGAATCCCGCCTAACCTACGTCATAGATACCTGTCCCAACTGCGTCTTAACCCTTCGAGGGCGGCGGACGTGACTACTAGCACATCCGAAACATG
>PNEQ01046927.1:0-20752 GCA_003012365.1 Medauroidea extradentata | reverse complement strand
AACTAACTTTTAGTTACGTGTTAATTGATGGTGATACTATATTCTATATTATACTATATTCACTGTTTATCTTTAAAACATCAAATACAAACAGATTTGTCCAGTCCACTGCGCTAAGCGTACTTTAATTGCAGAACTTCTTTTTTAAATTCATCTTTATTTCTCTATAAAACAGCTGCCCGGCTGCGGCTTCCACCGCAAAACAGCTGCCCGGCATTTAACAGCTAGCGTACTCAATAACAGTGTAAAGAGCGCGCGCAATACGCTTGTATGATGTCATAGTAATTCCCATCGCAAAGTCTTGCACGGGATACGAACCCATAACCCCACCTCTCCCACACCCCAAACTTTATACAATACCTGAGTGAATGCTTAAGGCCTCGATCACAGCAACATACCTACATTGTTTAAACAACAACAGCAATAAAGCTCAAATTGACTCTACTGTTTTTAGGTTTTTTTTTCGGCAATTATTCGAATTTTTCTCGCCGTAAAAACCATCTTTGAACTTCAACGAACATTTAAAAAAAGAAAAAAAAATTGGCCAAATTGGTCCAGGCGTTGTTGAGTTATGCGCTTACGAACACATTTTGCGATTCATTTTATATTATAGATAATATTAACTTTGTATTCGATAACGTAATGCATGCACGACAAATATAGATGTACATATTCAGATACTGGAAAACAGTAAATTATGCTAACTGGAATGTATTATAGTTATGCCACCAGTTAATAATAATCTAAGGTAAATTGATCACTGATTAAAGTATTTTATCTAGACGTTAACACGCAAAAATTTGCGCAGTTATAAATTGTAATTTCCAGCTGAATTTGCGGAGCAGCTTCGTTCAGCAAAACATAAATGACATTTTCTACATTTCAATACCTTAACCACAATTGTATTCTAATAAATTATTTCCATTGCAGTCTTTGATATTAGCAAATTATACATCCCTGGTTAGATACATATTATTTGACTTTATTAAAGAAAAGCTTATCTGACCTCAGTACGAATATTATTGTAAGTTTCAGCTTTGCTCAATAGACCACACATAAAAAGATACGAAAAAAATAAGTTATACAAAAGTGTTAGTACAATTTTCCATTTCAACCAAAATTTTAGGCTGGAAAACATGTACAACCTTTGAAAATGTCGTTGTAAACAATGCAGAGATCCAAATAAATTTTCCTTGTACATATATTTACAAGTTTAAACAAATATATAGTTAACACATTATTTTACAATTTATAAACATGCAAAAATTTTGTTTGAATACTTTGACAGTCTTTCCTTGTGAATTATTTTATTAGTTTTCCTCATTTCAACTTAAACTTATGAATTAATTTTAAAGATAAAAAGTTGGTAAACTAATCACACCCCCTTGCCGGACAAACTTTCAGTTAGGCTACTTCTGTTTAGTACAAAAAAGCTTAAGTGGAATTTAAAAGTATTGGATTCTAGCAAACAGTAAATGTTTTCCACGACGAATCACTAATCCTACGTATAATGTACTACAAAGTTTATCGGCATACGTTCCTTTGTCCAAAGACGTTTTCTGTTAATCATGGATATTCATTTAAACCACGATTTTCTACCACTATTAAATTATGTTTACCATCACTTACATAAGTTAACAGACTGTGAGTTGGCGCAATGAAAATAAAGAAAGACTCACATTCCAGAGGTTCTGAGTTCGAATACCAACTATGTCATTATGTTCCCAGTTTCTCATGTTTCTTCGAAACCTGTCATCTGTATTTCATTGTTTGATCGGTTGATTGTTCGGTTGAAAAACACGCCATGACCTAAAACTTTTCCATTTAATATTTCTCTAAGCCAACGACTGCGGGCATGTACCTTTCTCGATTGAACAATAGCAACTGTTGTAGCTGAAATAAATGTACGACGTTACACATTTAATACTATATGTTCAATTTAAGCGTCAAGTTACAGTTTATAAAATAGTATAATTATGCACACATATGTAAGTTATGTCTGTATATATAATATCACACGTTAATTACACGAAGTGTCTTTGCATTGCATGGTGATGTAATCATCAAATGTGTTGGATTTTTGTTCCATTTGTCAATTAAGTGATATTACAAGAATAACTGTTGCCTGAATAGACACTCTAAAATTAAGATATTAATCTTTAAATGTAAATATTTAATCTATAATTGCTTAGAAAATATTTAGTATTCATTGTTCAATGTTTTTTTTTTACATATGTAAATCATGTTTCGTATCGATGATATTTAGGGTTGCGTTACTCTCGTCGTATTAATGATATTGGCTCACTGAAATCATATTTGTAATAACTTCTTATAAGCCATCAGCATTTAAAGTAAACACACTTCGCCTTTATTCTAGTTGCTGTCTTATACACACTTATACAATCTATTATAAACAGCAAACATACTGCAACGATTTAATGGGGACTGTTACACAAATTTACTGTATTTTCAGTTTTTGAGACATAACATTTATTCATATTGTATTATCCAAATTTTCTCTTCGACAAAGCATCGGATGTACTCTTGGTAAACTGCATGATATAATTAATAATGGAATCTTTCATTAATTTGTTAACAGAATCATAGCAAAATAATTATAGATTAATTTGCAAGAAAATTTTGCAATGATTCTGCATGACATATTAATGAAAGACTCCATTATTATTTATGTTAACCAGTTTACCAAAAATGTATTCTATGCTTTGTCGAAGAGAATATTTTGCTAACAGACCTACAATTTGAATAAGTATTATATCCCAAAAAATTTAAAATAGAACAAAATTGTCTAACACTTCCTCTTAAGCAACTATTGAAGACGTAATTTTCTTGTTAACTAATTTAAAAACAACACTCTGAACCCGTACCTTTTATTACAACATGTTTCGTCCTAGTATGTATGCGTATCTGGATACTAAAAGGATGTAAGGCATTTCAACATCTCGTTTATTCTCTCATCCGTCGTAATGGCTACCTCGAGATCGGCGGAACGTACACCGAATGCTCCTTCAATACTTAACTATGAGTCTCCTGCGAAACGAAAGTTCTTTCCACGTACCAATAGTTATTTCAACAGGAAAGATGGACGCTCTTACACATAGGATTCCACGGATTTTGATGTCTCTGCGATTTATTAATTTAAAGCCACAAAATAATGCTATGACCACAGACCAATAAATTATTATATTATTTTGTAACCAATCTTAAATCAATACGAGTACGTTTATGTTACTTTCAGATCCGTCTGTGGTCCTTTTACACACATCGAAATGGGTTTCGAACCCACAACTGAGAAGTAAAAATTGGCAGACTTAGTAATTTAATTTCTAGAACTGGGATTCGTGGCGAAAATATTTGTGCACAATTTGGTTTTAGTGCCGTGTGTTCACATCTGTAGATTTCATTAAATATCAGTGGAAGAAGACATATTGTGCTACAAACTCTCTTAATTCTATTCATGCAGTATAATAAGAGACATGGCCGGATCTTGGTTTTCCTTCATCCGGGGCTTGAATTGTAATTTGCTCTTCTCTCCTCATTTCCCCGCCGCCTTTTGCCATCAGCGCAATCAACCAAACAGCAATAAACGTATCTTGCATTTTGTTATTATTACAAGAGCCTCGCCTGGAGGACGGGCTAGCGACGACGGCAGTGCAATCAGGTCAGTAGTTGCACAAGACAAGAGCCCCAGCGATTCTCTCCACCTGCACTGAAGTGCAGCAGTGTAATGCTAAGTATCGGAGGTATCGTGGTCTGTCTCCTTCAAGCCTTCCAGCCGTCACCACCTCGCCAGGATGGTCCTGGGTCGAGACCCACGACGTGCCGCCGTCCGTCGATAGGCGAGCACATACATCATCAGCCTTCGGAACATCATGTTACTGTGAGGTCTAAGGTGTCCGAAGGTTCACCCATCATAGAGTAGAACACGAACTTTACTAACTAAACAGCCGCTCCCCTCCTATCAAAATTATGTAATATAACTTTGCATTATTATGTAACTAAACTACGTAAAGCCACCGTAATTAGATTAACATATTTCATTTAACCGTGACCATCAAGTTTAACTTAACCACTTAACTTGTTCCAGTATAAAGTGCCTACCTCTGACTACAACAACCCAACCACTATAAATTCATGTGTAAAACATATTCAAATAATAGTTTTACAGCAATACGTTGTTTTGTGCTCGCGTAAATATCAGTATCAAATTTTAGCAGAAATACATAAAAAAAGTACTTACTAACTACCATTAGCAGCGATTCAAGTTTGCATTATAATAATAAATACTGTATTTATAGCATTCCAAATGGCGTTCAAGGTAAATAAAAATAGAAAATTACAAAACTAGAAGTTTAAATATTGGCATATATTGTATTTTTTTTTTTTCGCTGATTTACATTTTATTCCCTAGTCTATGTTTTCGGCATCACCAGCACCCCCTCAAATACAGTGCCCGGGGCAGTCTGCTCCCCCCTCCAACCCCCCTCCGAGACCCGCCACTGATAACAGACGTGTTTGAACAAAGACACGCTGTCAGTAACGTTCACGTAAGGCACTTAAAAACAATATACTGCACAAATATTTCCGCCACAAAAACGCCGCTGTAATAACTTGCGGCAGTTATCATCCAGTTAGTGACTGCTACAACATACAAATATCTGTCTTCAGATCCAAGAAACAGTAACATTTTACAGGTCAATAATGTTGTACAGAATTTTAGTTAATGCCAACATGATCGTAATATTCACGTCGATAGTTTCACCAGTTACATAACTCTGTAAAAATAGTTTTAAGAACAACAACTAACTAACGAACCCTTCTCGGTTCTGAGAACACATTTCACTGCATCTTGTCGTGGATGGCAAAAGACCAGCAACGTTGAAGGGACAAACGGAATAAGAAATACGCAAGGAAGGAGTGGCCGGCAGAAAGAGGAACGTCTTGGACCGAAGAAGCTGGAAGAAATGATTCCGGTTGGGGAATCCTCAGAAGAAGTAGAATCAAAAGGATGGCAAGGCCTCTGTGTGCAGGAAATGATGACTACAGAAGTAGGACCAGCTTTTTTTTTTTTTTTTTTGCAGCTGAACACTGGCTTGCATATTATATTGACACAGAATAACAATCATCTGAGATGACATTTACTTCGGCCTTTTCCAGTCGCCTCTACGTACCAGGCGAAACAAACAACACCTAAGATAACTCAGATACACCACTTCAAGACACTGTTTTCTATTTTCCTCCTACATAGCTCCATGCGGCACATTTGGACTGATGCTCTTTGCTGGATATACTTAAGGGGTATTGATCCCTACTACTTTGGATTTATCCGTTTCTTCTCGATAACTTCTGTTCCAGTCGATGTATCAAAATTTTTGTCACGACATGGCATAGATACAAACTTAATCGATTTTATGTAATTGTTGGAACCATTATAAATTTATTATTTGGCAACGGTAAACAGCTGAGAAGGAAAAATGGCTTTATTTACGGGAGCGACTACAGAAGCCACAAAATTAACAGAAACAATGTCATATGGATTCCAAAAATTGAATGAAACAATAAACTATGCCTTGTCAGGGTGAACAAAGTAAACCAATGTCTCTATTCCCTGATTTATAAGAAAAGCCGTAAAACCGATCTGACAGGGATCAAACCCCTTAATTGCTAGCTAAAGTTTCTGAGTCGCAGAGAACCCTCACTTTTACGACAGGAAAAATCACGAGGAAAAAAATACAAGAAAAGACCAACGAAGCCAAGAATATCTACTTAACAAATATACAAATAATTTCGAAACAGGAATACAGTCGGAATAAGTCCAGAAACTGCCGCATAGTAAGCATATGATGTGATTCCCTAGCTGTATCAATGACGACAATGTTATTAGGAAAATGTTGTACGATAACTAGAGATAATGGTATATCGCAAAAAATTGCTTCTGTCACCATAGCCTTGAAAGCGTTGTAGTTTCTCGCAACATGTATGGTTGGGTGATACACGTTTGACACTCCGTGGCTACTTGCAGACCAACAACAGGTATCATATATGACAATAGTGGGACTCTTATTGGCTCAGTCTAATAGGTTTACAGCTCCACGTACAGGAGAAAGCCAGTGAACTTATAATAAGCTGAAGGTACATTGAAACCCAGCATTAGAGTTGATGGTTTATCGCGGGAAAACTTGACTGTTTGCTGGGTTTTAACGTACGTTCATCTTACCAGAAGATTACTGGCTTTCGCATGTACGCGGAGCTGTTACCCTATTTGTCTGAGCCTATAAGAATCCCGCTATTGAAATATATTGATGCTTGTTATTGATCTGCCGACAACTACTTTGAGTAAAGCGTGTATTATCACGCAGTCATACATGTTGCAAGAAACTACGGTGTATTCGAGAGTACGTTAGCACAATATATTTTCGCGATATACCATCATCTCAACATTCTAAAAATAATTTTTAAAATTTACAAGGATTTTCCTTGTACTTTTACAAATCCTAGTAAAAGTGCAAAGATTTTCTTTGTGAAATCATTCGTTTATAAAGTTAGAAAGGAAATTTTTTTAATACTACGAAGGAATTCTTTGTACTTATATACCGTCAGTTCCTGCACTGTACAATTTTTTTTTTGTAAAATTTGACAAGGCACTTACTTGTAGTTGTACAAAATTTTGTAAATGAATGTTGAAAAATGTTCCGTGTAAAATTATTAGTTTATAATGTTAAAAGGATTTCGTTTGAAAAAAAAAAAAAACAACTTAGAAAAAATGTGTAGTCTTCCAAATTCATAGCTTAGCCAGAAATTACTTATCCAAAAATGACAACCCATGGAAAGAATATTTCTGGAATAAAGTGAACGTTTATATTAATTACGTGCTTTAAATAAATATAATATTACTGAATTGCACTTTGAATGTATACAAATAAAGAGAGAACAGTACAGAAGTCATTGTGGTCTAGGGGTAAGATGCGCATTAGGTAAGCGCCGGGAGAGTGATTCGAAACTTAGCACCTGCAAAACAATTTAATGTAAACGTCTTTTATTCAAAAGTTATTGGATAAATAAGTTCAATGTTATTTATGAAGTACAATGAAAATAATATTTTTTTCCTTATTGAAAGTAGAGCTACAAGGCTATTCCTTGTAATTTTACAAACCTGTGGGTCCTAATTTGTATTTTATTACAAGGACAATCATTGAAGTTATATAAGGACTTTATTTGGCAACTGTGTTTCCAAGGATATTTTTTGTAAAAGTGTAACAATTTTTACAGTGTAACGATGACATTTGACGCACACAATTTGGAAACACAGCATGGCGAAAGTTCCCTCATGTGATTAACGTCCACGTATTATTGTTTTGTGTTTGTTACTTCTGTTAAACGTACAAAATAATGTTTGTAATGCTCGATATTTGAACCTGCGCCCACAATATGATGTTGCAAACAGCGGTTGTGAGGTCTCTTTGGAGCGCAAAAGGAAAATTACTCCGTGCTATGTTGCAACATTGTGCGTGTAAAATGTCATGGTATAGTATTTTGCCACTAAATTTTCGTCTCCAGTTCAGCCCAGGATTCGCTTTATATGCTTATTTTGCGGCAGTATCTACAGGAAGACCAAACAGTCCCACATCATAGGAAGAACACCATACACTAAACGTGTGTGAAGTCAATCACAGGATGTGCTCAATATGACTGTCTGAAACATCAAAACACAGCTGCAAGCGATCATGCATGTTCCACAGAGCAGGATAATCTCCGACATGTTCTTCAGTAGTCAGCATGGCTTACCTGTAACATGAAGAACACAACTGCCTATGATGCGGGACTTCTGGGTCACTCTGTATAGTGAAAACAAAACAAAAAAAGGCAAGGACTAAACAATGTGCATGAAAATGTTGACACTATTGGACAAAGCAAACGAGAATATCATAAATTAACTCAGCGATAAAATTGTTATAGAAAAAGAACACGACTAATATAAAACACAGACGATTATATAAAAATGCGCAAATCAGTTAAAAAATTCCATTCAATTTCCCACCAATGAAATTACGTATTTCACGTTTAAAGTCCGACAGCACATTTATTTTGGTCGACAGTTTTCGTGCCAGTTTAAGGCTTGTCGCGTAGTGAAGCTGAGGCATTTGATGAGCACTTAAGTTCGCACGTTTAGCAGTTTGGGTCCGAGTCCCTAACGTACTAAATTGCTCCAGGTTAGCAACGTTTTCTAATGCTTGTATTAGCTATTGATAGAAACCGGGAAAATTCGCGTTTCAATACTCTGTTGGTTAGCCTTCAAGTCTATTTGTTTACTTAAGTGTTATACACCAGATGTAATTTTCTGCGTTGTAGACGTGGAGAGAGAGAAGCGATAAGGTTCAGATTTCCACACTCGACGTTAACAGCGTCGCTTATATTCGCAGCGCGCCAAACTGGCGTGCAGTGATTTCCTACTATTTTTTCCCCTATGTGACTTAAAGCGGCAACACTACAATCGTATTTATGGAAAATGTGTTGTAAATTCCAACGTATTCTTCCAACGTTCTGTTTTACGAATCAAGGTGGTAATTTTTTCAGTTACAGCTGTCTAAAAAACATTTTTAACCATTTTGAGGGGCCCCAAAAACATGTTTCTAACAAGCACGTTGCATTTTTAAATTGTTAGAAGCCAACTTTTAACCAGTGGTGGCTCGTGGGTTGTTACCAGGCAGGGCTGCAGTTGCCAAGAGCTGTATAGGGTTGTGCGCTGGTTGACTCTACAGCCACTGACACGCTGGTGTGCAGCTACCGCTTACTACTGAGTGGTCACAACACATCTAGTAGCCGGCAAATATTTCATGGTCGTTGGTGTAAGGCGCGTTTCTCAAGAGCGTACAGTTCCGACTATCTGCAGCCCTACCTGGCAGCAACACACGAGCCGCCACTGCTTTTAACCGTGTGCTCTTTACGTAGATAAATATATTGTGAATAAGTTTAGCTGTTTCTCGTATAAAACAACAATCGCGACACGCTATAACACCGTTCATGCGGTGTACAGCAAATTTTATAAACATGTTTTTACTTTTATACTTATACCAGATATTAATTTCTTGTTTAAGACACAAAATGTGACTGATTTTTCTGTCATAAAAATGTTTTATCTCTTGTAGGTTTTGCATAACGGCTCGTTAAAGCCAAAATGTGTACATTTCCGCACCAAGACACGTAACAAAATGAAAAATTTTCATACTGTATAACGATGTTGTAAGCTACAAGTTCAGTTATGTTAAACCACAAAATATAAAGTTTTTGTATAAAAAAAATTGAGTATTTGAAATTTTTTTTAAATTTCCGCATTTTTATTTAAATACAAAAAAAGTTTAGTCGTTGTTTTTGTACACGTGAAGTTGTAGCCTGTGACGTCTTTATCTACTTTCAGTTTGGTATGTCAGTTGGTTGGTTTTAGTGTAGTCCTTAAACGGAAACATGCAAATTTTGACTTTAACATGCCATTACGCGAAAACTATGAGAGATAAAAAAATTTAATAAGAGAAAAAATTTTCTACATACTATGACTAAACTTAGAGAAATATATATGGTGCAAATAAAATAAAAAACATGGCAATGAAAATTGCTGTATACGACAGCTGGTTATTGCCTGCTCGCTCACACAATAATGCCAGTGATCGGGACCACTTTTTATTCCTTCTTTGATCATTCGCTTAGTGCCCTCTAGTAGCTGTAAGATAAGTCAAAAACCAATTGTTAAATTAACACGAATGTACAGTTGCATGGGTCATACCTAGAGACATGCAAAATTCGCGTTATCATCTGACAGCTGACTAGATTCCAAGTGACTATAGGTTCGTTCGACGTCTCCCGCTGGCCGATATTCTCGTGACTTGCTGCGGAGAATACTTACACGGTACAGAGGCATCGTAATACACGTAAATGACAACACATAAAAGTTCGTGGCCAATTGCATAGCAGATTAAGCTCTGTCAAAATATAGGAATGTGAAGTTAAGTCTGCTACCAAATGATTTCGCGAATTTTGCATGTATCTAGTTATAGCTTATGCCGTAAACAAAACCCAAATTTTTCGGGTCCCTAGCATTTGATAAATGCCTAGAGGTACGTAAATTGAGCGGATGTATTGTAGGTCAAGTTGAACACCAATAACATATACTTTATTGTACCTTCTGTGAATGGACGACGGTTGTCTCGGCACACATTTGACTAAAGCAAGCCAGCAGTAAATAAGTAATTCACAGCGCTTTCACGTGCTACCAACTTATACGGTTAGAAGTCAATGTATATTAGATTTTGGCTATACAGTTCTGCCAGATGGATATGCAAAATTCACGTTCCCCTATGGTTTGTAGTATTGCTAGAGACAGGAATAATTCGCGTGTTCCCTGACGTGTAAGCTAGCCTCCAAGAACATATATGTATTCAAGCAGACATTATCTGCTCACTGGCTGCTCGATGACGCAGTGATATGAGCCTGCATTTAGTTGCCTCTGTACTATTGGCTAAGCGACTTCCAGCAAGTGTCATATAAGTCACGGGCCAATTGCGTAAGTGGCACAAACTTATAGTTACTGGAATTCTAGCTTGGGGCCAAAAGAAAACGCGAATTTTTCAGGTCTCTTAAGTATTGCATAGATTGCCTTACAAACACGTGCTTGTGCAAATTCAGTCTTACTTATTGCTTCTAAATGATGAAAATAAAGACCAGAAAAACTCGCGTTTTATTTTGGGCACAAGCTAGGACTTAGGCAACTGTGCGTTCCGGATTTAACCCTCCACGGAGGACGCTAAGCCAATAACTAAGAAGCAACTAAATGCACACCCAATCGTGTGGCCCAATCGTGTGGCATATCCGTGTCAGCATGTAGCCAATAAATTATATTCTACTTGAGGATATGAGCATACATGGAGGCTACCGTAAAAGTCCAGGGGGTGGCCATGTCTTTTACTGCCCAGGCAAACAGTTGAAGTCAGTGTATTTGTGCCCGTTTTGCTTGAACGTTTGTACACGTGGTCACTGTAGACCATAACATTATTTCCACCATAAGAGCCAATGTATTTTACTCGAAGCTTGAGGAGCAATAGAGAAAAAATTATTTATCGAATAGCAGATGTGCTGTATTTATTTCAGTCTTCGTTGCTTGGAGAACACACATTTTTAATAAAATTAAAACTTAATAACATGACTGCATTTCTAAACATATTTCTGTGAGTACCTACATCGCGTACTGTTTGTGCATTGTTGAACTTTCTTAATAATTTTATGCTAGTTTCTGATATTTATTTAACATTTCGTGTGCAAATTTCTTTGTTTCATTTTTATTAGAAAGCAGTTGCACATCGTCAGTGACATACACATACGTAAATGAACAATATATGTGGCCGTATTTTCAGGTTAGTTCGCTACGTTTATCAACATAAAGAATTGTTTAACCACATAGTTTAAACTATGTAAATATGAAACATGGCCTTTTTACTCATGAAATATAACAGTAGCAGATGTATTTCACGAACCTTTTCTCTCTTTACTCACGAATACAACGCAAGTAACTGTTTTCATTCAAACCTGTTCACTCTGCAGTTACAATACCATACGAGGCGCTTACGAAAACCTTACTCCATCTAATCGATGCTATGTGTTGGTCAACAATAACGCATCGTTGGCGCAAAACTGGCATATATACGTCGACTTCAAGTAAACACAGCATTCCATATCCTGTATACTCCTACCTCTATGGTACAAGTCAGTGAACACACGAATCATTCATATCTATGGATATAATTAGACAGAAATACGTAGAAATACGCATTATTACCGTTACACTATACAAACACGCTGAAGAGTCTTATAAGAATCCAACTAATTTCTTTAAATCAAAGTTTATGATACATTACAGCTCTCTGCTTAAAACACCAATAATGATTCTTTATAATTAACATATTCTAGCACAACACTTTTCAAACCGCACTTGCCGTAACAGTGTTACTTCTTGAAGGTGTTATTTCATTCACATATTTTCCTTACTCGTGCATACGTAAGTGCTCCAGCATTCATACTGAAGATCACTCTCAACAATATTCATACCCTAACACGTGGTATTTGTTCTCTGATACAGGGTACTCATTGCAATCGTGGCCACATATCCACCGCCGGTTGCCTAAACAAATACTAATTACGAGGGGCCTTAAAAATCCGCGTTTTCTTTTACCCACACGCTAGAATTCCATCAACTATAAGTTGTTGTCACTTTCACAATAGGCCGTTGACTTATTTCACATCCGCTGGAAATATCTGAGTCAAAAATAGAAATATACCTTAACGTGCCCCATACCATTGCATCTGCGAGCAGCCAATGAACAGCTGTTATCTGCTTGAATATGCAGATATTCATAGAGGCTAGCTTACAGGTCAGAGAACACGCGAATTTTTCCTGTCTCTACTAATTATAGTACATATCTGTAGTGCATTCATGTGCAGCAATGCAGCTTTTCTTTACTTGCACTTGCACTTATTTTTAAAGAAAAAAGTGTTAATAGTTTCGTAAAACGTGAAGAATAGTAATATATATATATATTGCTTAAGGCTCGGTTTCAGTCGCCATATTGAATTTTATCATTTTTTTTTAATTCTGAGAAAAAAATATGTTAAATCGGCGACTACACCGCAAGTTATATTTACCTTGAGCTGCAGTACAAGCATGGCAATAGAGCTATGTACTGTCAGGTCGCAACTTGTCGGGCAAATTATGAATATAAAAAAATTTGCCACGCAGATTACGGCGTAATTATAAGTTAACAGCTATATCGCAAGGTCTGTACTGTAGCGAAATGTTAATAGAATTTGAGTTATAATCGCATATTTAACATTTATCTTCTTAGAATTCCAAAAAGCTAAAAATAATAACATTCAGTATGGCGATTGAAACCGAGCCTTAAGGCTATGTGTGACTGTCACACTCGTGTCATATTAAGTTTGTTTCCTCTTATTACTGAAGTACTTATCTGAATAACGTGTGGTTAAAATTTTCACGCATACTTTTCCCGCAAATAATACGTTTGCGTTAATATTTTCCGTTCCCTTATACTCTGGCGGTGAGCAGTGTGTCTCGTGTTGGGTGTGTACATATTTTATTTAGTTGTTTTCGAAAAGGTTGAAAGCCATAAATACGAAATGTATCCCAGGGGTCGCGGTGGTCGAGGGGTCGGACCTCTCGCCTCCCACCAAGGCGATCCGGCTTCGATTTCCGGTGGGGTCAGTCCCCGGATTTTCGCATATGGGAATCGTGCCGGACCATGCCTCTGGTCGACGGGTTTTCTCGGGGATCTCACGTTTCCCTCGCCCTTTCATTCCGGTACTGCTCCATACATCATATCACTCCTCGCCAGCGCTACAAAAATATCTTCCCTTCCTCACGAAATATAACACAATCAATTAATTAAAAATGCTTCAAAATACCATGATTGTACATATGCGCGGGGTGATATGGAAGTGTTTCACATAAATGGGTGTCATCGTCTCCGATCTGCGCTTTGGTCTTTTTCTTCTTGCAGGATATATCATATTTCTTATATGTAGTTAAAATGAAGAACTTGATCCTTACAACGGTCTTAGAATTACAGGTCTGGACACTAGCCCACCTACCAATGATGTTGAGTTGACCCATCTATGACTGAAAGTGTCAGTAGCAATTGTTGTTTAAACAATGCAGTATAGCGTCTTATTAGCATTTCTCCTAGCAGCTCTGATACGAGCTTGCTCCTTGTAGTCCCATTTACACAATGTTAAAACAACCCCAGAGCGCCAGTGGCGCCAATCAGTCATAAGAGGGTCAATCTTCAACCCAAGTGTCCAGACCATGGAGGTAATAGTGGATGGAGTGGCATCCGCCGTACATCGCCAGGGTAGTCATGTGAAGCATGATCATCTTCGAACTGCGCATGCGCATAGCGCTCTTTTACGTAAGTCGCCATATTGTGGGTTGCATAAATACAGCAGAAAGCAATTCAAAGTAATGCTGTACGGTTGTTCGCACTAAAAATGTAAACATGAAATTATTGTTTTACGTAATCAGTAATGAAGAACAGTACCAGACGGGACAGCACAGTTTTCAAATTCTAACCATATGACAAGTTACCTCGTACTATATGTATATACATTATAAACTTGATTAAAGTATATAAAAGTGTCTTACCTGTGAAAAGTTAATCCTTTGCAAATGCCGAATCTGTTAGTGAAGTTAAAGCTGCACAAGATTTCACTATAATTGTGTATTAATAGAAAAACTAAAACAGTTCATAGTTCAACTAGGTGTTAATGTGTACGTTTTTGCCACTACTACGTCGTCTGATAGAGGCTTCACATTTGCTCAAACTCTTCCACTCCATAGACTATTATCTCCATGGTCTGGATTTGTTCCTCTATGGCCGTGATCCTTACTCTATGCATATCACTGGTCATAATGGTATGACTACAGAGAAAAATCTTTTCTTCTCATGAAAAAAAAAAAATCAGTAGTCCCTTTACGTATTTCCACAAAATTTGGAATAAAATAGTATTGTTTCTTTATTCACACTAAAAATGTAAATGAAGCTACAGAACACGATACATGATATGAATACGAAGGAACGTGCTGTGGATGTAAAATGATCTTACTTTATTTTATATTTATATATATATATATATACAATTTAATTTGTATCTGTTATAGAGATTTTTTACCCCGCAGGCAGAAAGATGTTTCTTGTACGTTCAACTGATATTGGTCACGTACTGCTAGCAAACATTAGCGTCACAGAAGAAGAACGGGCCAAAACGTCGACACATAAATATCCGATTCCGGGAAAGTAGACAGGTGGGATGGAGCGTCCAACTGTAAAACCTTAAGTACCTTCTCCTATATATATTTATGGCCGTGTATTTCAGTTCGAACACTGCTGACCTGTATCGTTCATGTAACGAGTGATAAAAAGAAAAAGAAACTGCTAGCTATAGAGTTTATTGGAAAGCTGTGGTGTTACGTTTAATTACGGCTATATATAAATATAACTTTATAAGTGTTCCCTCAAGCGTCTTTATAATTCGCCACTAAATTGGCTACCAAAGGGTAAAATATCAATATACCTACAACAAATAAAACAAAAACTGAAGTTACAATCAAGAACCTATTTTAGTACTTATTCGACGAAATCGCAAGAGAGGTACACACCACTACTACACATAGGCCTAATCGAGGAAACAATTTGCCAGGGGTGCCCACAATAGAGGATCATTGCGCAAGTTGAGCTTTAGAATTTTATTTTTTTGGGGAGAAGGATTTTTTTTTCGAGAGTAAAATGTTTAATCGTAAACGAAAAATGTTTTTAATTATTTTATATGTGCTACGTTGGTACAACCAGCAAAGTAGGCTTGTAAAAACCAGAGCAGTTGTATTTGTTTACGATTGTTTTTACGAAATTGTAACCTAAATATCTGTCCAGTACTGAAGTGTAACTCGTAGTAAATTTGTTTATGAGTTTTTAGGAGGGGGGGGAGCTTTGTGCATTGGATCTTGGGAGGATGGGTACCCCTGTAACTGACCATAGTTATTTGATAAGGAACAAGTTCCGTATTAGTTTGTATAGATTAAGAGAAACATATGAAAACCAAAACCAGAATTCCTGAACAAGGTATAAAATATGTATAGGCGTACATCAGTTTCACGTACCTTTTTGTACCCTTTACTTTCCTGTTCTGGGTTTCGCACCAAACACGGTAAAAATATTTTGTGGCAGTTATACAACATGTTTATGTATTTTCCCTACAAGATACTTTTCTATGCTCACCACAAAAACCCTTTGTTGTAACCACTAATCATTTGTGGTCACCAAAATTTTTTTTCTTATAGATACCACAAACGTGTGATCTTTAAACGATTCTTTCAATGGGTTCATATTATGAATATAAAAAATGTCTGGACATAAGACATTGCAGGTGAATGTTGCCGTATTACAGACAATCCCACAACAAAACAAAAGAAGAGTTGACAGTAAGCTTACTGCTTACTGGCTTTCCTTCCTTTGTTCATTGGTTATTGTGGGACTGTCTGGCAACATTTGCCGGCGATGTGGTATGTCCTCAAATAATTTTTATGTTTGTACCACAAACTTGTTTAGCAGGGAAGAGCTCCGACAAAATTTTTCGACTGTATATTTTTACTACATTGTTATTATTTACATTAATTTATAACTATATTTTCATAAGTAATTTTAATTTATGATGATTCTCTAAATTACATTTCTTCTCCTCTTCAAATGTTTATTCGTTCGAGTTCTAGTCCAGGTTGCCTTGTTATGAGCTCGCTGTGAGCTCAATAAGTGGTTGTAAACATCACATCGCCTGCCACATAGAACTAGGGTCGTGGCAGCGAAGTGTGCGGTCGTTATCGCGTGTGAAAAGTTACGCTTGAGTTCATACACAGACGTTGTGGCGCCGAGCTGAATGTGCTATACAGCCTGGATCCTGAATGATATTTTTTATTCATTAGTTTCAATGAGAACGTTAGCTCTATACAACATCAAATATGCTCTCGAGGTTTTCGAATTTTATTATAGGTAGCGAAAGGTAAAAAATTACAAAATTAATATAATTTAAGAATACAAATTTCCTGTCAAATTTGTTTAATCTATCAATATGAGCTGGTATATATTAAACTAAGAACTATAGCTATACTTACAGGCTACAGAGTTTTCTACGTAACATAAAAGTCTTACCGTTTTCGTGTAGTTCGAACATCAAACAAAAGCGATCAGGACCTGAAAGCATTTGGGCGTTATTGCCAACTCTGAGACTTGAAACTCTAAACATAGCTCGTAAATGGAAGAAAATGCTATAATAACTCGATTTCTTGTCTGTTGGTTCAAATTGAATGTGAAATTTCGAACAGAAATAATAAAAACCAGAAATTAATTAATTATAAAAATACGTTAAGTTTTAAATTGGACATTAAAGAATACAATAATTTATCAAAACACCATACACAATCATTACCAAACGATGATCGTCCTGAAAATTGATGGTGAACTATTAATATCTATGAAAAGACTTGTAAGATTTAAAACGAAAAATGTGGGTCGCGTGCAACAGATAATACATAGTAAGGAATGTACAGTTTCCGTCGTTGAGAAAACTCACACGAATGGTTATATCAAATTGCAGTGCAGTGAACTACTCATGAATCAATAATAATTTGCTTGCTTCCCACGTTGATCCACTTAAATCTTACAAGTATCTTCACAGCTGTTAAATTCACAGTTAATATTTTGGTAACAATCTGTATAGGATAACGGTTGTGTATGGCGATAGGAGAAATTATTTTGCACATCTCAGTCAGTTTAAAAAAAAAACTATTTTATTGAATGTTTGAATAATTTTTTGTTTCTTTTTTATTATAACGATTTTTCTTTTATAAGAATCTTTGCAACAGTATAATGAAATGAGATTCTCAACAATATCACTGTTGATAAACCAGTATGTTTTGTAGCCAAAATTTGCAGCAATAATCTTCACTTTGCAGAGTAAGGACGAAAACAATGAAGCCGTGCACTTAAAAGCTACGTGACTGGCGTACTTATTTTCAGTTTTTTTTTTTTCTTTTTACTTGTGGGACGAGTGACACAATTCATAATTTCATGTATGAAATTTTTTATTAATTTTAATGAAACGCGTTATCAAACCAGAATTCTGTAACCTAATTACACGTATTTATTTTGCTTTGGTAGTGAAGAATCTGTCTTATTATATAATCTATTAGGCAAAAATATAGAGTACGTATTAGGAATTTTCAAACGCACTCAAGTAAGTAGTCGGAAGTCACAGTCGGACCGTCCAGTTCTGATTTAGTAAGGGTGTTTGTAAGATACTGATGAGAACTTTTATCATGTTGGATTGCAAAAATGAAATCTATCGTACGGCTTAGAGCACTTATCTACATTTGTAGATGTGATGTTTATTTGTGGTACGCTGTACACTTCTTGTGGTTGCTAAAGTTATTAGAAATATCGACGTTAAAACCATTAATAATTACTGCAGTTATAGTTCATCAAAATAACAAGTATAATATAGTTTGCAAAATGGCACACACAAAAGCAAAGTTAAAAGTGCACTCATGTATGTAGAAGACCAAAGTATGTGTGAAACACGTGCAATTTGAATAGGGACTGAAGTTATTTTATTTTAAATATATGTTATTTATATATATATATATATACACATACTTAATATTTCCCATAACATTTATCTTGTCTATTGCAGTTAGTTCGAGGCGTGAGTTTAGCGGTATTTGTAATAGCCTGTTCAATAAGTGACCCTATCATTTAATCACGTGTCACTTCTCATCTTCTCCTATCAACCAACAAGAAAATTGAAAAATTTTCCTTGATGTTGAAGAGTTTCATATAAATTTTTTGTCCCGGGAAAAATGGAATTTGTAGTGCTGCCGCTTGAATCTAATGCTGCAGTTATTTTTAATTCTGGCAGTAAGTACGTTTATATATGTATATAAACTTACTTACTGTCACTATATATATATATATATATATATATATATATATATATATATATATATATAGTGTTTACCTACAACATGCAGCTACCTTCTTCGTTACAATATATGGCGACGTTTCTTTATAGTTATATGAAGTGAAACATATTACACTTTTAATATGTATATATGCATATATGCGAATGACTAACCACAACATTAATTTACCTGATTCTTTGAACCTGCTTCGTAACTATCTTAACGCCCAATACCAAAATGTTTAACGTCCTAACCAGGTTTATATTCAGACATGAATAGTATAATTTAAAAGACAATGTACTTAGAATACAACATAATAAAATACATAAACTTACATATGAATATAAATTATCCCTTTACTTTAGAAATAATTGTATTTTCTCCAAGCGAAATAATTGAAATTACATCGGTAGCACGGAGAAATCATTTACATGACAGTTGAATTATTTCCCTAATTGGGAAATATATTTTCGGGGCATAACACCTAAAGTTACGCCTCTGTACCATATAACTGACTACACTACTTTAAGTATTCACGAATAATTAGAGGAATCGATCGCATGAAATGCGCAGAAATTCCTGCGTATATCTTAAACATAAGATTAAAGGATGGTTCGATAACTGTTAAAAACAACGTTATTAATTAACCCTAAGTATTATAGTCCTCATCGTACTGACACGCTGGGGCTACGTGAACTTGTTCGAATCACAGTTACGCTAAAGTTTTTAATAATTTTTAACGTTCGAAAAATATGTCGGGCAATGACACTAAAGTACTTTGTTAGTATGCAACAATGATTCCTTAATTTTGTTGAACAGAAATGTTCAGTTATTTTTCAAGTAAATATGAACTGTAATTTACTTTCTGCGTATTCGTATAATTTTACCAAATTGCAATTTGTCACTGAATCAATGGATGTTTACTAATAAGCATTTCTGAGTTTTCATGTGCGCGATAATAGCAAAACATTAAATATATAAACACTTATAAGAGTTTAGAACAGGGCCTGAGTTAATTACCGACATAGGCTTATACTGGATTTAAACGGTTCAACACAATTTGAATACTAAATAAAATATGATAAAAATCTGGTGCGGTATTTATGCTCTGCGTACGTTTTGTACAGTCTGGCAAAAATTTGTGGCAAACAGTTATATGAAACTGTGGTCAACTAAATTTTTTATTGGTGCCTATGTAAATTATAGCGTTACAGTTACGCATATCCATGGCTTAATCTTAATACCGTAAAATACAGCAAATGTTACAAATGTATCCACAAGTGTAGTAAACAGTACCAACATAAGCATCATAATGCCGCATACAGAGATATAAAAGGAACAAAACAACGCAACGTTGATTAAGCATAGATATAAAGCTATTTATGCTATGAACGTTGGACCACAAGTTTGGTGAAATCTAAGCATGTCTGCATATTTTAGCTCTAACATATGGTTTTACAGAAAAGAAATGTGCTGTAATATTTTATGTGCAGAATGTTAGTGAATAACGTTCAAAACTATCTGTCACGCTGTAGGGCAGGGGTTCTCAAACTTTTTGACACTGCGACCCCCTTTTGAGACCTAGTATTTCGGTGACCCCCCTATTTTGAAATATAAACAAAAATGAAAAAAAACACTATTGGCTAAGTTTTATCCATAAAAATACTATTAACTAGTTATTAGTTACTAGTAAAAATAAATACAAATTGTTGTCACTTACTGCAACCCTCTGTCGAGCGGTTTAAGGTAAAATAACTCACTTCGTGGCACGAACAAGGACAAAGAAATTATGACTCATGGGGCCTAGAATAGACTGCAGGCACAGCTGTTTGCGCGCGCACTCTCTGCCAGCCGGTGCCCGGCAGAAGACACGACAGTCTGGCTTCTTGAGTCGATCACTCAACACTGTGTGTACTTTGTGAGTAGTATTGCGAGCAAATACAGTTGGAAAAGTAGCAATGGATAAGTTATTGAAAAGACCGTCGTCAAGTAGTGATGCTAGTGCTAGTGAGTGCGGAAAGACAAAATTCCGCAAATATGACCAGTCGTACATACAATTCGGTTTCACTGAACTGGCAAACAAACCTCAATGTGTGGTGTGTAGTGAAGTGTTGTCAGCTGAAAGCATGAAGCCTTCGAAAATGAAACGCCATCTTGAAACTAAACATT
>PNEQ01046926.1:0-15531 GCA_003012365.1 Medauroidea extradentata | reverse complement strand
ATGCTGTACGACACTGGTTTGTACTACATTTACTTAATCCTTGTCTCCATACAGCATATCCACATGCAAATGACTTGTAGCACTAGTTGCCTTTGTGTCTAGAAGGTGCTGACGACGACTCTCACAAAGTTAAAACGTAATTACATAACACTCACAATTTCCTTAAATGACGACTTATAGCTATAGAGAAGAGACCTTACCAAATACTAACCCCTATGCCGTTTCAAGTTGCTACTTTGTTCAATTTAGATATCCTAGTTATATCACTGGTACATACTACGAATAATGTACGTTAAAGTCATCCGACTTCACGCAAACATACCGATTTTTTTTTCATAAACACATGCTTGCAGTAAGAACACACAAGAACATTTTTCATCATTACCTGAGGTGATGTTACCTCTTCACTATTCTAATATCACCTCTCCCGACTACTGCTATTCGTATATTTTCTTCAGTTATTAATATAAGTTTTATCCTTTTATCTTATATCCAGTCTTGCATACATGTTTGTTACCAAATCGCATGTTTTGTTTTCAAGTGTATTCATATATACATTTCATATTTTTTTGCTAGCACAAAAATAATATTGTTTGATAGATAAAGGAAATCAACCCTGTCTAGTTCGTGTCTTGACTCTGTATTTTGTCCCCTCATGCAAACCAAGATACAAAATTTTTCTCTCCTTAAATTACATATACGTTTTACTTTATGAAAATACATCTCGTCACTTACCGAAGGACATATCTGTAGAAGGTTACGGTACAGCCAGTAGCTTGTAACATTCTACGTAAGTAGTAGGAAAAGGGGGATTCGTTTTGGGGGGGAAGGATGCCGGAGCTCCGACCCACGGTCGCCATCTTGAATTTTCCCTCAAAATTTCCATTTTTTCCCTAAAAATTTCCCAAAATTCCCTCCAACCACCGAGTCATTGACCAAATATCGACATTGCCCTCCGGCTGCTTAAAGCGGCAAACTGACTCAATTTCGCGAGTCAGCTCGAGGCTGACACAGAGAGCCGCCATTTTGTCGATGTGGCCATCTTGTCTTCTGGAAGGTCATACTCTATCATCCTCACTGGGAATTGGTCTAGATTATTCGTTAGGCCATTGCAGTCGCCATCTTGTATTCTAGATTTAAATACCTAGAATATTCTTATTATTTTCATATATCATTCTAATGGCGGTCGCCATTTTGTCTAGCATATTTGTATTAATTTTTCATGCTCTATCATTCTAGGGCAGTCGCCATCTTGTCTTCTGGAATGTCATGCTCTATCATTCCTTCTGGGAATTGGTCTAGAACATTCGTTAGGCCATGGAAGTCGCCATCTTGTCTTCTAGATATGCATGACTAGAATATTCTTATTATTTTGATATATAATACTAAGGTGGTCGCCAACTTTTCTAGCATATTCGTATTACTTTTCATGCTCTATCATTCTAAGGGCAGTCATCATCTTGTCTTCTGGAAGGTCATGCTCTATCATTCCTTCTGCGAATTGGTCTAGAAAATTCGTTAGACCAAGGAAGTCGCCATCTTGTCTTCCAGACAGTCATGCTATTTCATTCATTGACTAGAACATTCGTATTATTTTCTCATGCTATATCATTCCGGAGCAGCCCCCATCTTGCCTTCTGAAAGGTATTGCTCTATCATTCCTTCGGGTTTAGACTAGAAAATTCTTTATGTATTGTTTTGTATAACCATTATAATAGCCATCTTACCTTCTAGATGGTTATACTCTCTCAATCTTCGGAGATTTAACTGACTAGAATATTCGTATTATTTTCTCATGGTCTATCATTCTGGGGTGCACTCGTCACATTGCCTTCTAGAAGGCCCACTAATTCTTCAGAAATCTGATTGACAAGAATATTCATATTATTTGTATGCCATGTCATTCTTACGGTAGTTGACATCTTGTCTAGACCATGCAAAATCATTCTTCAGGGATATAACTGACTAGAATATTCGTATTATTTTCTAATGCACTATTATTCCATTGCAGACGTCATCTTGTCTTCTTAAAAACCATGCTGTTTCATTTCTTCAGGTAATGACTAGAAAATTCCTTACATATATATAATGAGCAAACTTATGATAGTCGCCTTCATTCATGCTAGGAGGTTAAGCTGTCTCGTTCCTTCGGTGATTTCAACTAACTAGTATAATTACTTCATTCTCTATAAGTTTTTATAATAATTACCATTTTTTCATTCTAGAAGGCCATGTTCTATCATTTATTTGGATATTAAATTTTTCAGAATATGCATGTTTCTCTTGCTCTATCATGTTCGAGCAGGAAATTTTTTTGTCTTAATTGATATTATTCTGTAATTCTTGCAAGGTATAAATTGTCTAGAATAAGATTTTAAGGGGAATGTTCAATGGGGTTTTTTATACTATCATTCACATGGAGGATTAAATAGAATATATCTCCCCATCGTATTTTATTTCGATACAGAGCTACTTTAAATTTGTTAGAATGGCGTCTTCTACACGCTTAACATATTCGGGAGATAGTGTCTCACCAAGGTTATAGTATTACACTCTACGTCTCTCCCTCCTGACACAATTCAGCTATCCTTTTGTACACATATTTGCATAAAATACAAGTATGGTTGTAGTATTAAATCAAACGGCCAATCATAACTTTCTAATAAACGATACTACTTGTACCAACTGTACAATCCATCACTATTATATCCATCTGTAGAAATTACAGCCTGAAGAAATAATATATCTCTACACAGCACGTCGCTCCAAGTCAGCATCATTCTCTCTAAGAAAGAAAATAACATTAAGTCATACTAAACAGCTGCTAGAGCTATGTACAATAAAAATTCGTTTCCATGTGCAGGCTTCCATCTCCGATGAAAAAGTAAATTTAAAAAACTAAGCTCAAGAGATGCAAACATTTGCTCGCTCTTCAGTGCACTGCAAGTATATTGACGACGACTCGTCATACTAGTTCCCCGCTTACATTTCCACAAGGAATAAAATTCTCGTTCACCTACATCGCGAAAGACAACAAGTGGCGAAGTAATGCATGTGCTATGCAGTAAAATTAATTAATATTGTGTACCTGTATCGTACCCCTACATGCAGACTTGTAGCCGGGGGACAGCCATAAGCATCTATCGAATGTTTGTGTGTAATTAGACCCTACTACTACAATGACGATATGTTGGAATTAACAGGACGAGCCGAAATGTAAGTACCCCGAGAAAACCATCCAATCAGCCCATGTCAAAACTTTAGGGGGACCAGTCCCTTACGAAGGATCGAACTCAGATCGCTTTTACTGGAGAGGAGTGTGATCTGACCATTACATCATTTGAATGACTACTCTGTTGCGGAAATTGTAATGTTTGTCAGTACTTACAGTTTGCGATCAAGGATCAGAGATCCACGTAGGCAGGATACGAGACGTGTATCTCCGTCAATGGCAAACGCCCGACTGAACGGCTTCGCACAGGTACAGCGAATTAATACCCACCTTCCCTCGCTGGGACAGGGGAACGTGATTGATAATTCGTCTACGAGGAAGGGGATTGTACATTTAAATAACAGTTTTATCAGTTAATTAAAATTTTGTATTTCATAAATTTATTATTTTCACATACATGATAGAGTAACTCGATGGTTGCAGACTCAAGCCGCGTAGGGTACCTTCAAACGAGCCCTGAGGGGGAGAGCAACACCATAGGTACACCCACCAAAGCAATCATTCAGAAAATAATTCGCCCACCTTGCCAATGTTACAGGTATCAAGTCGTTTGATGCTCCGGGAGATGAAAACCGATGGAAAAACCAATAGAATTCATATAAACAATTTATTATGATTATTTAAAAAAAGGTAATAATGTACAAAGTATTTTAACCATTTCACCAATGTATTGGATCAACGTTCGCCGAAAATACAGAAAGCTCTCACTTTGAATCAAATGAAAATTTACAATGTAAGAGTGCTTCAAAACTAGCATTTATAAAAATCCTTATAAATAACATTCTCAGTTTTAAGTAATATCTGGTACAATATCGACATTTAAGACTCTATAAACATTATTCCATTATGTACCAAAGGCAATAACAATTTGCCCTACGCATGTATAATGTGTAAACGATACCAACATATTTGTCCTGTTAACACAGATGATGAGACCTGAATAAATACAATTAATCATGCGCCCAAGAAAGAAAGAAAACCTTGATTTTTACCTAGTTCGCGATGCCACGCAACACTATAGATATTCATTATCCATCACACAAAGTCCCAAAATATAAACAAATTATGATATGCCCTTTTATGTCCTCCAAAACGGCTCAGTAACTATCCTCAAGAAGTCTCCCATGGAAACCATAATTAACTTTAAATATTTTGCCGATGCCTCGCAGAAACGCAGTTTAGTTCCATAGTAAATCGATGAGCGCTATCCCGGGCAATGGACCAAGGACGCGACGAAGATGATCTGGCCCTAAAACCAGACGAACAAACCACTTTATAGGTCCGGACGCGGTATATAAGGAATTCCACCACCATCCCCTCTCTCGGAAATAAAAGAGTTCAAGAGGATGAACACAGTGATTAGTAAATAATCCAGCCATGTATCAATGCGCCTCACCTACGATACACGAAAATTTAATTTCAAAAAGAGGGAGCCACCAGTCTAATAGGAGTTTCCATAAACACTCACAACACGTCGCTAGTGTACGGCGCTTGCAAAATGTCTCAAGCCAACCTTCGTCTAGTATGAGTTCGAGGAGTCACGGTGATAGTTGTGCATGCAGGCGCCTAGTGCGGGCAAACACCAGATAAAGGGGTAAGTGTTATGTTACATAAATCCATGTTCCCTAGGCATACTCACACACTAATTATTATCATTCTCCACAATTTCTACCATTTGTTTCATTTTAACACCAACGGAAATTTATTACGCCATTTCTCCGTTACGAACGTCTAATAACTTCTATGTTAAGCTTAGTAAGTTCTTCAAAGTAGCACAAAATAAGTAATAATAATGTCACAGCAAGTTTAAGGTAGCGTTACCCACGCCATTATTACCGTCTGTCTTACAAACAATCACAACAGTATTGCTATTTGAAGTATTGCTTAGCCAAAACGTAACGTAAAAATATTCATACGGGAGCACTCAGATCAAACAAATTACTATTATCACAGTTTATCCAAGGAATCAATACGTTTAAGTACGTCTGCACTGAATTTATAGACCAGAATAAAATGTGTAATCTCTCAAAGCGCGCAGACGGCGCGTCAAATGCAACATAGGGGAAGAGCCTCAGCGATCGTCACGCAACATTCGTTTTCTTGTTCCACTGTTAACGTGAACACGTTTCAACCTTAAAACTTTTTGCACGAGATCTGCATGTGCGCGCATGTTTGTGTGGGTGCGTGTGTGTGTTCCTACAGTGCTCGACATCTCAAGTAAGCTCGTTAAATAATGTATAATATTAAAAGTAAAATCAAAATCTGAGATGCTTGTCATGTTGTTACTTCATAAACTTATTCCCGTAGCTCGACTGGATACGTCAACTGTATACAGTTCACCACTTCACGTATGAATATTTTTTTCTTCGTAAGTACTTGGAGAGACACGCAAACATATTAGATACAAGAAAATGTGTTTCATGTTGTCGTTCTTTTACCTACATTTTTTTTTACTTTAAGTTTGACTTGCTAACAAGATGTACTTGTCGGCACTAGAACCAAGACAAACTATTATAATGGTGAAGAGGATCACATCGGTAGTTTACAAATGTACGTTACCATATATCAGATTTCCACAAGAAAAAAAGTTAAAGATTAATTATTTTGTCAGATGGCTCAATTCTGGTCATCGATAATTAGTGCTGAAATATTATTGCACATATCTGGAAGCTCTTATTTGTAACTATACGAGATAATTGTTTCATAAACTTACTAAAACTATTTTCCATGCACGACACATACTTACACGTCGAATGTGTTCCCCACAACTGATACTGTAAACGTTCGACAACATATGATCAGGTATTTTCGATTCATAAATTAGCCAATGAACTCAAGTATGGTGTGCGTCCAGTTCACAGTTCTCGTTAAACTCTATCGGGGAAAATCTCTGCTTATGTCCTACTTAATAAAACGGTGTGCAACGTCGCTTGTTTGTGGTGCTTCCACAAGTTCTATGCCACTTCTTGCCTGTATGGTCCTGGTATTCTGATGTTATACCAATCGATGTTCGAAGACTTTTGGATGGATGTGTAGGTGACCAGGGGATATAAGGAAACTGTAGTAGTCGCAGTCGCTCAGTTGTTATTCAGCCTCGAAAGTGTAAACATATCCTCTTGCAGTGAAGATGGATGACATGCAGCAAAGTTGTTCTTATTGCAAGAAGCAGTTTACGAAGATCAAAAACATACGTCAGCATGAAGAAGGTTGTCTTCAGAATGTGAATCGTGCTGTGTAACATTGTGAAAAATGTAACACTCAGTTTGGACGTCGCAGCAACTTAAAAAGGCATCAGCGTACAAGCAAAGGCATCAATCCTCTACCTGTCCTGCAGTATCTGAAGAAAAGTTATTCCGTACCATCAGCGAAGACTTCCATGAAAATATCAAGAGGACCGACAACTGCTACTAGACACTCTTGCAACTACTGCGATCAGACGTTCGCATATGCTCACGATGCAAAGCGACATGGAATTAGCAAATGCAAGATGAACCCTTCCCGTACTGCATATCGTTTTGATAAGTGTCAACGAGTGTTTGCACGCACTGACAATCTACACATGCATAATAAAATATGTACTACTAAGCAAGACAATATGATGCCTTGCGATGTAACTGAAACTAGCACTTCGGTGAATGCGGACATAAGTGCTGTGTCAAGATATTCATGCCGATACTGTGACAAGGCTTTCAGTAAAAATTGTAATGTACGACGACATGAGAGAACATGCACGAAGAAGACAGTATGTGCCGCCACGGGACTCTGCAGCATGACTCTGAGATGTTACAAGTGCGGTCGCCAGTTTCATACACGAGACAGTCAAGACTGATTATGCTACAGTGAATACAACAAGCATGTAAAAATGTGTAAAACTAAGGCTCTTATGCGTGTACATGCATCAAACTTGCCAAATGCTAATGGATTCGCATTGAAGGAATCTGCTTTTCGGGGTACTATGTAGACATACATTGCAGAAAATATATTCGAAAGTACGGAAAACATTTGCACGTTTCTTGACAGTATAAAGGCAAATCTAATACCTCAACTTACGACAGAAATGGAAAACAATGGTTCTTTGAAATATAATATATGGTTAGAGTGTGATTACACTTAACCTGAGTCAAATCCGAATGAACAGTGCAAGAAAGCTTTCAAGACAACAAACGTACCTCTCTATAATTTAGATGACATCGAAAGCAGCATTGAAAATAGTATACAGAAAATCTGTCGTGAGGAAGAAGAAATGTCTATGAAGGGGTCAGGTTGGACACTAGCTGCCGTCAACCATCAACAATTGAGAACAAATGTGGTAGATCCACTACAGATCTCGTGCAAAAAGTTTTAAGGTACCCTACACGGCTTGAGTCTGCAACCATCGAGTTACTGTATCATGTATGTGAAAATAATAAATTTATGAAATAAATAATTGTAATTAACTGATAAAACTGTTATTTAAATGTACAGTCACCTTCCTTGTGGATGAATTAACAATCACGTTCCCCTGTCCAAGGGAGGGAAGGTGGGTATTAATTCGCTGTACCTGTGCGAAGCCGTTCAGTCGGGCGTTTGCCATCGACGGAGATACACGGTACGTCTCCTGCCTACGTGGATCTCTGATCCTTGACCGCAAACTGTAAGTACTAACAATCATTACAATTACCGCAACAGAGTAGTCATTCAAATGATGTAATGGTCAGATCACACTCCTCTCCAGTAAAAGCGATCTGAGTTCGATCCTTCGTCAGTGACTGGTCCCCCAAAAGTTTTGACATGGGCTGGTTGGATGGTTTTCTCGGGGTACTTACGTTTCGGCTCGTCCTTTTAATTCCAACATATCGTCATTGTAGTAGTAGGGTCTAATTACACACAAACATTCTATAGATGCTTATGGCTGTCCCCCGGCTGCAAGTCTGCACGTAGGGGTAGGATACAGGTACACGATATTAATTAATTTTACTGCCTAGCACATGCATTACTTCCCCACTTGTTGTCTTTCGCGATGTAGGTGAACGAGAATTTTATTCCTTGTGGAAATGTAAGCGGGGAACTAGTATGACGAGTCGTCGTCAATATATTTGCAGTGCACTGCAAGGCGAATAAATGTTTGCATCTCTTGAGCTATGTTTTTTTTTTATTTATATTTTCATCGGAGATGGAAGCCTGCACATGGAAACGAATTTTTATTGTTAATAGCTCTAGCAGCTTTTTAGTATGACTTAATGTTAATTTATTTCTTAGAGAAAACTGAATGATTCTAGAAGAGATATGTTGGGAAACTAGCTGCTGGCCAAATAAAGATGCGTAGTCGTCAAAGTATTTGCTAACATGTCAGTGAACTTTTTTCTTGTTTCAGTAACCTCCTGTTTTATCTAATGACGAATCAAGTGAAAAAACTTCTAAGATGTAATTGATTTCCTTGACGGCTCTTTGGTGTTTGAATACCTGTATGATGTCGGCCTAATGTATGTGTCTCTGAAGACTATATTTAATTTGCTTTTATTCTTCGGTCAAGTAATCATATACAAAGTTTGAATTTATGTAATAAGTATTTAATCTCTAGTCTCTTCCCTTTTACTGAATTTCGCCCAGTTGTTTTTGTGAAATTTTAATGCTACTAAGTGTGATGAGCGTATTGCTATGGTTTTAATGGCATTTTATTCCTAGAAAAATGTATAAGCTCTATTAGTTCACTTGCTCATCGCTTATTGACGACAATGATGCTGACTTGGAGTGACGTGCTGCGTAGAGATATATTATTTCTTCAGGCTGGAATTTCTACACATGGAAATAATAGTGATGGATTGTACAGTTGGTACAAGCAGTATCGTTTATTGGAAAGCTATGATTGGCCGTTTGGTTTAATACTACAATCATACTTGTAGGTTATGCAAATATGTGTACAAAAGGATAGCTGAATTGTGTCAGGAGGGAGAGACATAGAGTGTAATACTGTAACCTTAGTGAGTCACTATCTCCGCGATTATGTTAAGCGTGTAGAAGACGCCATTCTAACAAATTCAAAGTAGCTCTGTAACGAAATAAAATACAATGGGGAGATATATTCTATTTAATCCTCCGTATGAGCGATAGTATAAAAAAACCCATTGGACATTCCCTTAAAGTCTTATTATAGACAATTTATACCTTGCAAGAATTACAGAATAATGTCAATTTAGACAAAAAAACCTCCTGCTCAAATATGATAGAGCAAGAGAAGCATGCATATTCTGAACAATTTAATACCCTAATAAATGATATAACATGGCCTTCTAGAATGAAAAAATTGTAACTATTATAAAAACTTATTGATAATGAAGTAATTATTCTAGTTAGTTGAAATCGCTGAAGGAACGAGACAGCATAACCTCCTAGTAGGAATGATGGCGACATTCATAAGTATGCATGTAAGGAATTTACTAGTCATTACCTGAAGAAATGAAACAGCATGGTTTTTAAGAAGACAAGATGATGCCTGCAACGGAATGATAGAGCATTAGAAAATAATACGAATATTCTAGTCAGTTATGTCCCTGAAGAATAATTTTGCATGGTCTAGACAAGATGTCAACTACCGTAAGAATGACATGGCATACAAATAATATGAATATTCTTGTCAATTAAATCTCTGAAGAATTAGTGAGCCTTCTAGAAGGCAATGTGACGACTGCTTCCCAGAATGATAGACCATGAGAAAATAATACGAATATTCTAGTGAGTTAAATCTCCGAAGATTAAGAGAGTTTAACCATCTAGAAGGTAAGATGGCTATTATAATGGTTATACATAACAATACATAAAGAATTTTTCAATCTAAACCCGAAGGAATGATAGAGCAATACCTTTCAGAAGACAAGATGGCGACTGCTCCGGAATGATATAGCATGAGAAAATAATACGAATGTTCTTGTCAGTTAAATCTCCGAAGATTAAGAGAGTTTAACCATCTAGAAGGTAAGATGGCTATTATAATGGTTATACATAACAATACATAAAGAATTTTCCAATCTAAACCCGAAGGAATGATAGAGCAATACCTTTCAGAAGACAAGATGGCGACTGCTCCGGAATGATATAGCATGAGAAACTGTACACCATTAGTGATGATTTCCTTTAGCTATCAATAATTGAAGCAATAAATTATATATTAATAATAAAATAGCCATGGACACGTCGATAATACAGTAAACACTTCTTTACTCATCTCTGAAATAACATTAGACGTTTTCAAATTAACTTTTGCATATTTAAATAGTCATTCGGGTGATCTATAAGAAAAACCTTATCAGATAATGATTGTATCCTAAACCCAATTATAATATATACTCTATACGAAAACATTTACGAACTGCTTTAGCAAAAAAGGGCTCCAGATATTTAAATAATATTACTTTAAATTTTTAAAGAGAAATCACAAATTGTTAGGACCACAGAATTTTTTTTTATAAGATTCAGAATTTTTTGGTAGCCTCAGAAAATTTTTTACAGTAGTCGAACTTGTGCTCCGATTAAAAACATTCATATAAATGCTTATCACATTCACTTCATTAATTAGGAATAAAAAACCTCTAACCGTAAAGTAACTGCCAAATTTTCCTATCTGATATACAGCCAAAACGCATATATGTGGAGGTGTTCTGCATGGCCGAAGCTCAGAAGCGCGAGAGCTCTAAGGGTGACCGCGGTGGCCAAATGGTCAGACCATACGTCCTCCCACCAAGGCGATATGGGTCCGATTTCCGGCGGGGTCGGTCTCCGAATTTTCGCATGTGGGAATCGTGCTGGACGATGCCGCTTGTCGACGGGTTTTATCGGGGATCTCCCGTTTCTCCCGCCCTTTCATTCCGGCACTGCTCCATACTCACTTCATATCACCCCACACCAATGCTAAAGACCTCGATGTTGAGTGCTGACCAACATTTCTCACTCACTATAAGGGTGACCTACGCTAGAACATCAGATGCTTCACCGCCCCTACATGCAATAACACTGAACTGACATGCAGTCTTTCCATTGACAGAGCACATTAATGAGACTTTCAAAGGCTACCCATTGGTTTTGGTCACGTCATAAAAGAAAAGAAGTGATACATACTTCTAACATTCTAAAAACGTACTTTGCACAAAATTTAGCACCTGAAATAATCATAAAAACGACAATTTTAGCCACTTTCATGGTGACTTTAGAGAACACTATAAAGAGTAAAAATGGCATATAATGGTGTAACATTTCGTAAATGCTAAGCAAACAGCACACGAAAATTTTCCGTGGTTTCATGAGAAAATGCTATGAGCTAAAACTGCAAGTATTTTAGTTGCCGAGGCAGACCTTAGTTAACTCCATGCAAACTTTTGTAGGCCTACGTGTTTTCGCGAAATTAAAAAGAAAATCTCAATCAGGTTATCGGATACTCCGTGAAAAAGTGTAGCTCGGCACAGCTCGGTGATAAAATGTCAGTGAAAAAGGACTTGGTGGCATTCAGTGAACGATTTGTTCGCAGCGCGGCGAAAACCACCCGAGTGTACTGGATATTAGAAGGTTTCCAAATTTAAAAATTAGTATTCAATAAATGTAATATCCTGTAATTTTACTACGTTTCTGTAAACATACCGTGCAATGACCATAAAACGCTATTGATAACTAGTATTGCATTATGTACCTATTAAATACTGTACTGCTAAGAGTACCTTTACATCTACTGAATCGTAACAAAACTCTAGTGTTTTAATTTCATTGCAATAGAGACACACTTAAAAAATTCTGAGAATATACCAAAACAAAAGACGTAATAGTTGTAGCGAGGATTATGACACCAACGCCATATTTCGAAGACTTGGATATCACTTTTAGTGTAGCAGTTAAGCATTGCTGAGAGGACTTTGAACAACACTGCACGTTTCGAGGACTCCAGTATGAGGTTTTTTCACAGTATAAATATTTCAATATCTTTACGAGGACGTGCTTAGAATACATGTATTAGTTGGTACGATGACTATGACACCAACTGCGTACTGCAAAGACTTGGATACCAGTGTAAGTGTAGCATTTAAGCATTGCTGAGAGGACTTTGAACAACACTGCACGTTACGAGGACTCCAGTGTGAGGTTTATTCGCAGTATAAATATTTCAATACCTTAACGAGGACGTGCTCAGAATAATTGTATTAGTTGTTACGAGGACTATGACACCAACTGCACATTGCAAAGACTTGTATACAAGTGTCAGTGTAGGATTTGATGACTATTGTGAACACCTGAAGACTAGATACATTTTCTTTAATGTATATTTATGGCAAACAGGTAAAATTTTACTTTAATTGCGTGGCGCAAATACCATTTTATGCATTACTGTTGTGCCATCAGTTCCATTTTTTTAAACTTGACATTCGTAAAAGTTATTGGAAAAAATTTGTATAATATAAGTGTCATTGATTATACCTAGAACATAAGAATACATACTTGTCTTCCATAACTGTGTATATATATATATATATATGTTGGAAACTGAATTCGTATCACTAAGTATCGATGCCATGATTCTAAGGAATGTGAAATTCTAAATGCTTGTTTCAAGTAATATAATATACTGTGTCTCTCAATGTTTTCTGTTCTAGGCCATTTTTGACAACAATTCGACCGTTAAATTTTCTCATCAGTGTTGCCATTAATAATATATTTTATTTAAAGTCGTCTAGTCTAATTAATTATATCATTGCAATATATTCGAAAAAAATTTATTCCAAAAGTTTATATGATTATGTAAAACATGACACTCTAAATAACTTACAAATAGTTATTCTAATGATAACGAAAAATTATCTACTGTACTTTCAAATGTTCGTTGGAAGTATTCGTGAAACAATCAAAGATTATTTTATCAGTGTAAATAGTCCAAATATTCTTTTTACTTGCATCGCACTTCATATTAAAAACCAATTTTCCACTATACATGCTTACTGGACTTGAATACGTAGGTTTCATGCACATGTGATAATCATCGTAGAGTTCTAGCCATCCCTTTTCCCCCATTCGTTTATTTTTCTCACTCAGCACAGCTCAACTGTGATTGAATGATAAAGTTTTTTAATTAATCGTCTGTTACAGTTTGACTCAATATGTTGTCGTCATGGTTTTCACTTCAGATGGATACTTACACAAAATTTTAACATGATGTTAAACTTTTGAAAATTTCGATCACTAAAAAGGTAAGAAATTACAAAATTTGTTTTCATTTACCTCATGATATTTACCCAAACATCTGGGATATTGAGATTTTTTTTTGCTTCAGATTGATGCTTACGTTAGTACGAAAAATTATTAGCTCAATTTTACCATGAGAAAATAACTCTCATAT
This sequence comes from Medauroidea extradentata, assembly GCA_003012365.1. Lineage (NCBI taxonomy): Eukaryota > Metazoa > Arthropoda > Insecta > Phasmatodea > Phasmatidae > Medauroidea > Medauroidea extradentata. The sequence goes on along the minus strand of PNEQ01046926.1, from coordinate 1,948 downwards.
ATCCTGTTGGGTTTTGAGGGGGGGTGGATGTTGTCTTCGTGAACCTCTTAAAGCATACTTTCCAAAAAAGCAAGTACAGCATTGGAGAAGTAATTTATATAGGGAATTTAACATTCTGTTATTATACCGTTGCATATGGTAGCACTACCTCTATGTGCCCAGTGACTAAATATGTTATTTATTTTGAATCAACTTCAGACGACACGTATTGAGTGAGGGCACTGTCATCAATAATCGCGCTAGATGTAAACGGGTCATCATACCACATATTCTACCTATACCATCCAAATACTTTCTCATAGTCAAGGTCTGTTTTTTAATGACCATAAATAAGGCCCGGGATAATTGTTAAGATTAGCAGGGATAGAATAATAGGGCGTCGTACATAATTCACAGCTAAAAGCAGTAATCTATATCTGTAGGTTTCTTGAAATCAATTTGCGAATATTTAACAATAGCAATCCTAGACAATAGTTTTAGCCAACGTTTTAAACAAAATTGTTTCCGGTGTTACGAACTTCTGAGGCACAATCTCTGACGCCGGAACCTCGTGCATTTAACTGCGGCGCAAGAGACCCCGCGTAACGAATTAGTAATTCTGGGTGAATGTTTACTCATAACGTTGGCAAATACCAATATACAGGATGTAAGGAAATTAATAGCCCAAACTACGGGAGGTGATTCCTTGTGAAAAATGAAGTAGACATGATATAGGACACTTTCAAGAAAAGTTATTATTAAAGGCGGAATAATTCCTTGAAAATCGAGTTTGAAAATCGTATTTTGTCAAAATAGAAAAAATAGTTAGGAGTTCAATTACGATTCTTTTCCGGTGTTATGTATTATTATGATCTTATACATTTAATAATTTCAGCCTTCTAACTTTCCAACTTCGTGAAAATAATAGGGGTTGCCTCCCTTACATCGCATATAATTACGTTGGCGTTACGTTTTGTAAACATTACATGTTGGGTTTTCGGTCAGTACACCGTGAGGAACAAAAAAGGTCTTCTTGTCGCAAATGCTTTGAAAGCACCGTTTACCGGAAAAACGGACACAACTGTTCCTTGCCAGGTATGTAGGCAAAATGTTGTACATCCGCTAAGAATTGTATCTGTATCATACTCTCAGGAAAATGCAACCCGTGATGCCGCTGATGAAGCTTGTCGCAAAATGAAGTTACATTAGCTTAAAATCAAAACCATGCCTTTGCATGACTCGGTTAATTTGGCAACAAATTTGTTTAGCAAAATTTACAAAACGCTATTATTTTTACGACATAAATCCGCGAAATTCACAAACAACGGAACTTTCTCTAGTACATTCTGAAAAGATATCAGTATGTCATGCATGTATTTCGCTAGTAAATAAAAAAATAAAGAAAATCGTACCAGGGATGCACACTAGTGCGGGGATAAACCCGAACTAGTTGATGGCATTCTGATTTTGGGCCTGTAGGCTATCATCATCTCTGCATTGTGGCAATGGAATGAGACTCTACGAGGGAGCGTTGCCGAAATAAAAGGACGGGGGAAACGGGAGTTCTCTGAGCAATCCTACCGACCAGCGACATCGTCCGATACGATTCCCACTTCCGAAAAACTGGTGCAGTCACAATGCAGAGATAATTGCAGTCTATAGGCCCAAAATCAGCACGGCCAAATTCAGCTCGACTCACCTGGATTAATGATTCGACTTTGCTCTTACTGTTATCGACGTGTTGAACAATATCGCGTATCTTTTGCTCAGTGTCTTCGAAACGAGCAGTCGATTCCCGGACCGAGTTTTGCAATATTGCAGCATATTTCTTAAAGTTAAGGTCCGTTTTCTCTAAACTTTCATCCAGACCCTCCTTCCAATCGCGCAACATTACTATTACTTCTGAACCTACATCTTCACGAACTGCTCGAATTTCATCCTACAATTTGTCATGAATGTTTTACAACTT
>PNEQ01046910.1:8738-38430 GCA_003012365.1 Medauroidea extradentata | reverse complement strand
AACTTGGCGTTCCACCATCACAAATAACCGCGAATTTCCACGATGTGCAAATTGCCACTTATGAAATTGATGAAGGTGGTAACACAGTTATCACAAATGAAAATGAAAATGTGTCACTTATATTCCAATAAATCTGTAAATTTAAGTTGTTTTTTTAATAAATGGTATTGTACATATTCTATATTTTTTTTGTATTGTATACTATCTTAACTTGCATAGAGTAAATCAAGGCATTTCAAAATACTTATTACAGAATGTTTGTATAGGCAACATTTACATTTCAGCTGACTATGTGTGCTCCAAGCAGTGTAGTCTACATTTAAGGCCATGCTCAGTAATCTTTTTATTTAGAAAAATAAATAAATGAAATGCATTGAAAAAATTTATAAAATCACATCTAGCGAAAATGATTTATTAACTGCTGCAGCCTTAACTGTGCACCAACTGCGGCAGGGGGGTGTTCTGCATTGTCACCATCCTCAACTTCTCCTTCGTCTTGTAACTGCATATCTGCGTCTTCTTCTGTGTCTCTAGATAGATTGCACAGCGTAGCACAGCACTTGAATATGTTGGCAGCAAACACTGGACTAACACGTAAATAATTAAGGCACGGAAACTTTTCTTTAAGTACACCAATGGAACACTCTTCAAACATTCTTGCTGATTTGTGAGCTCTGTTGAAGCGAGTAACAGCTGGGTCATTCTGTACGTTGGTTACTGGAGTAATAAGCCATTCCTTTAAGGGGTATCCGGAATCAGCAAGTATAATAGCATTAGGAATGGGCCGCCACCCATCATCCATTCGACGACACAATGTACTGTTTCTCATAACTCTTGCGTCGTGTACACTCCCGGGCCAGTTGGCGCTAACGTAGTAAAACACCAAATCCGGCCCACACACAACCATACAATTAATAGAATGTTTCCCGTGCCTATCAACAAATGCTGCCTCATTTTCATGAGGTGCATCAATTTCAATCAATGTTCCATCAGTTGCACCTACAACTTGAGGCATTCCAGCAGCATTGTGAAATTGTGAAGCGATGAGAAAAACATCTTCCGGCCAGTTTACAACTTCCACGAATTTTATTTGGTTCACAGCATTGACTACTCTGTACACACATCTGGAAACACTTGCTGCAGAAACGCCATACATATCGCCAACAGCGTGAAACTGACCTCCATTACCTAACCAATGGAGCGCGATACATAGCTGCTGCTTAGGAGTTAATGCTTTGTTTCTTTTTGTTGGATGCTGTAATAAATGTCCAATCCCTTGTAGTAGCTCTTCTACTTTAAGCGAACTCATCCTGAAAGTTCATTGTATTCATAGTTTGTCACAAAGTAAATATTACTTCTTTCTCTGAAAGTCCTTTGTCTCCTAACCTCAACTTCCATTTCTTCATCTGAATCGGTAAACACAATGTTCATATTGCCTTCTTGCGTTTATATACTTACATAAATATAGCTTTTTGGAAAGTCACATCCAAAAGAAAGGTTTTGACTATAAATTATTAACTTGTTGTGTAATTTACACAACTCGGAAAGCTTGTAGAAAACTAGGTCTTTTCTACAAGTATTTACTTGTAGAATTAGTTTTATGAAACGAAACCAAAATTTTACTTGTAAAAAACACCTGTAAATGGTCAAATATTCCTTGTAGCTTGTAACTTACGCTTCTGTGAAACAGAAACACATACATTTTCACAAGTTACAAGCTATTCACTTGTAACTTGTGAACTTGTAAGTTTTATGCAACGGGGCCCTGAAGATGTACATCGCAAATTTGAATTGGACGACTGAATAGCTATTTCACAAATAGTAATTTTGATACTGTCCACATGCGAACAACTAGGCCTATTCACTGTGTTTGACTCAACTAAATTAGAATCAGGAGAAAGAGTCATACAGTTTGAAGAATGAACTATTGACTCACCTGAAGCAAGATCAAAAGCCATTTCCAGATTTGAAGTAGAACTAGACCTATCACTAGGGCTAAGGATAGTTGACGTTTCCAAATCACGATCAACAGACATATTCTCAACACTTATCTCTGTGACATTAGAAGGCATAAAATCTCTGTCTGTAAAAACTTCTCTATTCAGAGGAAAGATTCCCGACTTTTCAAAACCAGCATATATGTTACTTGGAGTAAATGATTCCACATAGGGTTTGGCACTCAAATAACCTATATCATAAATAATTATAGGCTTTCCTGGATGAGAAGCCATCCAGGAATTGAAAGCTGTACACTGGAGGAAAAGCTTCACCTGCTGCTGAAACAATTCCGACAAAAGTGACTTGGTCACCCCTCTCACCAGAAACTGTTTGACCCACTTGTTTGCAGCCAGTTGGTGCAACAACTTTTGGGGGTGGTAAGACAGTGTTAATTCCACTTTCATCGACATTGATGATCCTGCTACTATTAAAGTTGTGTTTGGCAAGTACCTTGTCTAAATTGTCAAAAAAAAAAAAAGAACCAATATTAAGGCGAGTGAAACTAATATTCCTAGCAATGCTTGTCGATTCTGGTTTGCGAAGTGACAAAGCAGGGTGACGTTTCATAAATGATTTCATCCAATCAGTCCCAGGCATTTTGTGTGTTGTCCAGTTGTTTGGCACAGGACGACCTACCTTAAGAGCATAGGAATAGGCAAATTCTCTGATTTGAAGATATGTGAGACCAAATTGCATTTTAGAAGGCTCATTGAGATACTCTACTAGCAGAGCTTCTTCTTTTGTAAATATTTGCCGGCTTGTGTATTTTGAATTATATGTAGGCCTACTCTCTTCATTTCTGTTCAAAGAAGTTCCTGGTAAACCAACACTAGTTTCACTATCTTCACAAGGTGCTTTAGTTTTTTCCAGTATTTTATGAAGCATTGATTTAGTTAAAGCATACGTTGCTGCTGCAGATCTAATAGAAGCACCACCTAATATATCCTCAACTGCTTCGGATATATTATCTTCAGGAATTTTGGCACGGTTAGTCTTCCGTTTATATGTCCGTACCATTTTTTATACACTGAAAGACAGTAAAAAGTACTTAATATATCTATAGTATATTTATACAATAAAATAATACTAAATAAAAAGTTTTGAAAAGGTTACATAACCTCACATTCATTAAGCATCATGAGGGGTAGATGTGGATAGTGTCCACATCTGCCCCTCATGCATTGTCCACATGTGCCCCTTCACCACATTAATCAAACATTAACAATAAAAGTGCAGTTAGGCTATGATATTGATTTCAATATTTATGGTCACAGTTAGCTAAAGTGACACTTGTTTTCACGCAAAAATTATTTCAGACCTTAAAATGCATATAATAACTAAAATTTCTCAAAATAGAACATTCTGAAAAGTTACATTTTTTGACAAAAACTTATCATTCAGCCGTAAAAACCAGAAAATACACCTCAGTCAATTGAAACATCATATAATCATAGAGAACAATGTTGCCAACAGTGAGTAGAAGCTAGAGCAACAATAAATGAAAAGAAGGCGGTAAATTTGAACTGTCCACAACTACCCCATGTCCACATGCGCCCCCCTCTCCCCTACTGCGCATGCGTAGTTATATTAGGACAAGGAAACGTCACAGATCAGTCCTGAATAAGCAATGTCCGAACCTAAACCCTTATACAAACGTTTAGGAATACCGATAAGGCCTAGGCATGACATATGCTGCACCTAAACCCTTATACACACGTTTAGGAATACCAGCCTTAGTCCCTCTATTAGTGCTCGCAAACCATCTAACTCACTAGCCATTTTATTTGTAAACATAAACCTATAACCTAAAATTTCCAACCTAGTAAAAATTAACAAGTTTCATTAATATCTAACCATCTACACTTAATTTTAACATCCCACATAACATTTATTTAAATTTAAAATAATTGCCTTTGTCCCACTTCTGACACCACTGTTACAAGTAGGGGCTAGGTATGTTTGGGAATGGAGGTCTTTGATAAAATCAAGGAAATTAATAAATATTAACTAGTTTATTTACATCTATCTATAAAAAACTACATCTCAAATGATTTGTCACAATAGAAGTCAAACAAAACAAGTAACTATTATTTACATAAAGGGGAAAAAATACATCTACATAAGTTCTCTATATATGGAATGGTTACTAGTTACTCACAATGGAGGACCCAATGAAAGAATATCGAGGAATCTTTTGTGGCTTAGAAACACCTTCTTCCTACTGCTTGCTGTGGTCCCACTCGCTGAACACCCTCGAACACTCGTCGGAACCCAATACTTTCACTTGAGCTCGCACCAGGCACCTGCCAGCCAAAACTCTCTCCCCTCTGCCGCAGCTCACCTTTATATACCTACTCCAACATCTCGAATTCTCTCGGCAAGTTCCTCATCTCCAACCTCCTGGAAAGGCGTCGCTTCAAAGTCAAGCATCACCCCGAGAGATAAAGAAGGAACAGGAACATTTCAGATCACGATATCTCCCTCGATTACCCGATATTGGGTGCAGGTGGTCGCCACCGCACATGGGCGATACAACGTACGCCGAACCTTCTTGTTATTGCCGCTGCTATAATGGCTTACACTGCTATCCGATTACAGCGGCATGCAGGTTGTTGTTGTTGTTGAGTAATACAATCCATGCAGCACACAAGGAGGTCTTTTAGCGCTGCCGCCACTGTATTGTATTACACCGCCCAGCCAGACAGTCGCAACTCGCAACAATACCCACTCGAAATTCTGTAATTCTCTCGGCAAGTCCTCAAACCTACTTGAAAGGCGTCGCATCAGGGTCAAGCACCACCCCGCAAGATAGAGCACGAACAGGAATACTCTAGACTACGATATCTCCTTCTGTTATCCGATATTGGGCGCAGGTGGCCGCCACTGCAAATGGGCGGCACAATGAACGCCAATCCTCTTTGTTGTTGCCGCTGCTATATTTGATTACACTTCTCTCCGATTATAGGGGTGTGCAGGTGGTTATTGTGACATCACTCAAGGTAATACAACACATATAGAGCCCAGCACAAGGAGGTATTTAGCTCTGCCATTACTGTATCTTTTTTCGCCGCTCAGCCAGATAGTCACGGCGCCATGGGGTGGTTAGGAAGGAGGGTTTCTTGCCTCTGCCGGTACTGTATTGCATTACACCGCTCAGCCAGATAGTCGCGACTCGCAACACTATGTTTGCCAGTTGCAAACAAAGACCTTTTGTTTGTTGGCTTATCTGTCTGTGTATATATATTCTGGTTTACTGTGACACACCACTTGCTGCAATAGCGTATGTCAAAAATTCTTCTTTACTTTCTATGATGTTTATTGATGTACCTACCCACACTCCGCACACTCCACTTGTGACTTTACGGCATGCAAGTTTAGAATTTGGAAATATCTTGGTTTTTACGTGAACGACATTATGAGCATTGTGCGTAGTAAAGAAGACATTACTTGAGTTCACAAAGTTGTACGATACATTCTAAAACTTGCTACTGTATATGTCAACCTAAATAAAAACCGGCCGAACAACACGCATTGCAGGTGTTTCTATATTTCAGAAAAAACGCACTTCAAACCTTAAACATAATAAACTAATAAAAAATCATGGCAAAGTGTAACTTAAATATACAAAAATAGGCGGCAACCTCATAGCTGCCCGACCCGCAATTTAAATATCACACATAGTGTGCATCTGAATAATGTGTACCGTCTGTTTAACGTTGTCCAGCTGTTCACTTTGACAAAAACCACAGAGACGAATGTACGGTAGTATGTAGGGTAGTTTCTATGGCAAGGTTACATATTATGAACAATCAGAGAACGAACACACCTAGCTTCATAGAAGGGTAATGGAAATATCATGAAACATAGGCTGAAGACAAAAGTGTTTCTTGAAAAAATAACGACCATAGATAATTGTCATAAATATAACAGTGATACTGAGAATATACCTTAGGTTACGTATACAGATGCAAATATTCTTCCGCAATGGACGACTTGTAAAGAGGCGGAGCTTCAGTCAGGTGTGGGAAACAATTCCTACCTCCATGGATACCGCAGTCGAACATAACCTTCATTTAGCTGTTTGGCTTCACATTTCCCGGATGAGATGTACGCCAAGAAAATTTATTATTTGTTTGGAATTTGCTGTTTTTCAGGTAAACATTAATCTTATTTACTTTCGTATCTCAACTATGAAATAGAAACTAGAATTTTTACCCTTGCGTGCAAATCTATGAATGCACATTTTTGCTTTCTGCAATTACTAACTAACAAATCAGCATGTTTGTAAACAAGCTTTGTTTCTCACAGTACTTTTCCCGTGCGGTGACGTCAAGGGGCGTGTACTTCAAGTCGTCCGTTGTGAAGGAAAGCTCTACACGGTAAAATATACAATCATTGCAGTACTAGATGAGTGAACCGTCACTACACATTCGTCGTACATATGCCTTCACACCGGCAAACAGTCAACACTGTTCTCTAAATACATCTCATATGGCCAAACTTGTACTGGTCCATAATATGGATAAGTATAGCTCAAGTGAGAATCACGGCCAACTTCCGATAAACTGCACACTCATTCGTCAGTAACGTGCAAACCCAGTTTCGACATAAACAAATTTCCCTTCGGAGGACGATGTTGGAAAGTGGGATACCGCGAATCGTAGAGAGCCTAACTGTATCTTTCTAGTCCCCATTTGGATCTGGATTCAATGTAATTTTGCTAAAATTCTAGCTCTGGTTTAATTGATGACATACTTGCATGGCGTCCTTTACATATGCCAATGCCTTTTTTATGCGTGACATACTGTATGTCATCAGATTGAATATGAAAACGTGATAAAAGTATTCTGCCTCGAAAATATGACCATACATTTAGTATTTGTATAGAAATAGGAACTTTCGGACATTATATATTGAGTTATTTTATGATATTACAAATCAAATAAATATTATCTTTATTTTTTTTGTGTGTGTTTTGAGGGCCTATACGGTTCATGGATCCGCTCTCCTAACTATTTTTTATTAACATACTACATTGTTACATTTATAAAGGCGTTAACTACAACAAAGCTGTGCGGCATGTGAATTTTGTGAGAGGCACCTTACTATCGCTGCCTATCAATTGATGTTAGAACCAAAGAACAAAATCAATTAGTTGAATGAGTGCAGCGCCACCGGTGGCGACCTCAGGAACGAACTTAGAGGTTACAACATCGCCTTTGCCTGCAATTTCCGAAATTATGCATTGTGCACTTGTAATGAAAATAAACGACAGTCGAAAAACTGCAGGAGATTAACAAACAAAATTGTGGACGACTTGATACATACAGTGGAACGTTTTTACGATACCAGAAGCGAAAAACTGGTAGCCTAAACATGATGCTATATGGAAACAAAATCTCCGCCGAAAACAAAGTTCACTGACAGTTGGTAAAGTCCGACAGCCAATATGGCCGGTAAACCACAGATTGTCGGACGCACCTGAGGATGCCTGAGATGGAGTCAGGACTCCATATCCTGGTCTCTCACCTCCCTATTTTTATACTTTGGGCTTATTCCTATTGTTATTCTTCGCACACATTAAATATAATATTTTTTTACTATTACTTTCGATACACACTTTAAAGATGCATTGAATCGAAATTATTTATAAACGACATTTGTACTGAAAAACCCCACTAATTAAATTAATTTATAATCAGATAATACGAGTATTAGCCATGAATGATATCGCGTTGTTTGTTACATACGTATCATTCTATGATTAAGAGTGCGTGGTGGATAGTTAAATGCTGAAAATGTCAATTGATTTCTACGCTTTTTTTCGAATCCAATATTGACAAAATACTCAATGACAATCCTAGATAATGGTATTTTCCAACTTTATAAGTAAAAATTTATCCAAAATTACTAACTCGTTACGCGTGATCTCTTGCGCCACAGTTAAATGCACCTGGTTCCGGCTTCAGAGATTGTGCCTCAGAAGTTCGTAACAATAGAAACAATTTTGTTTAAAACATTGGCTAAAATTACTGCCTAGGATTTGTATTGTTTAATTTTTGTAAATTGACTTCAAGAAACCTACAGCTAAGAGATTAATGCTTGTAGCAGTGAATTGTATACAACACCATCTTAAGGCCGCGGCTACCACAATTTTCATCACCATTTTTTAAAATCTTTTATTTGCATCACATATTTTTTTTCTTATTTTAGACACAAAATGTGATAAATTTGCCTCTTACGATATTATTTTATCTCTCATAGTTTCCGCCTAATGGCTTGTTAAAATCATATTTTGCATGTTTCCGTTTTAACGACTACACTAAAACTAACTGATACACCAAACTAAAAAAAAATCACAGTGGATAATGACGTTACAGGCTACAATGTCATGCTCATAAAAATGAAGAATAAATATTATTTGTATTTTTAAAAAAATATTGAATTTTTGAAATTTTTGCTTTCAGTTTCAGCATTTTTTTAAACACAAATTATTTTTATTCTTTATTTTTATGAGCACGACACTGTAGCCTGCAATGTCTTTATCCACTGTTATTTTTTTGTGTTTGGTATATCAGTTGGTTTTAGTGTAGTCGTTATACAAAATATGACTTTAACAAGCCATTACGCGAAAACTATGGGAGATAAAAATATTTCATAACTGCGAAATTTAGTTACATTTTGTGTCTAAAATAAGAAAAAATCTGGTACAAATAAAAAATAAAATAATTGTGATGAAAATTGCGGTAGACCGCGCCCTCAAGTCTACAGTCTTAGCAAGTCGGCCACTTCATGTGGCATCACGTTGCTACAATACTTGCAGTAAATGTTTTATGCAGTATTACCAACAGACTGATTTCTTCTAGGTGTGGTTTCTGCTTGCATTCTTGCTCCCAGCACGTATCTTTTCGACACATATCCTGAAAGCACACAGTACAGTCCCGTAAAATGGGGCGGATAGCAACATTGGAGTGAATTGGAAAACTATTTTATAGCAATATTTTCAGTGTAGACGCTAATTTATGCATTGTACTGTTACGTAGTAAAGTTAAAACAGTTTAAAAATATGTTTTATTTGAGTATAGTTTTTTATGTTAAGATATAAGCTATGAACATGCCTCTAATTTTGTTCCCTTTCACCATGTTTTTTACTGTAAACGTATATAATACAAAATAAAATTACACCACCCGTGTTGCTTAGCTGCTGACACATGTCACAGTGTTAGTTGCTGGTATAAGTTGTCTTTGTTCACAGCACGTGTGACGTGATGGTATGAGCTGTATGACTGTACTATGAAGGACGCGCAGTGAACCATTATTACAGAGTGATTTTTTAATAACTGTTTAATTACGGTAGACTTGGCTAAACATGGTAAAATGTATCTTATATTTTCTTCATGCAGAAAGTATTTCCTCACAAATTTACATACTTCTCCAAAATAGAAACAAAAATCATAGACACTGAAGTACAAAATCATGTCAATGGACAAGAGAAACTGATAATATTTTCAGACTTACCTCCTCCCCCCCTCCCCCCCATAGCTTTTCTTTAACTCACACAAGAACCCACACATTATCACTGTAATAAAGACAAAACTCGTATACCTATCTCTACCCTGATTGTCAAGGAAATATTTGAGTGTCAGTAGCTTACATAGGAGCTGGTCTTAAACCATAAAGGCTTGCCTTTAAGTTTAGGTGTGATGTATCACTGTTTATATAAAACCTGTGAACTGTAATGGAATTATTGGCGTATACATATATTCGCATTCATAATAGCGGTCAGTATGTCTAAGTGCATTATTTTAAACTCCATTAGTATTGAAAATAATCAAAAGCCGGACAGTGGTCATTTTTACGACTAGAGAAAAAACATTTCTGACAAATTATTTATGGTGAATTTTTGCTGCCAGTTTTTTATTTATTCGTATTACTTGGTTTTTGAATATCAAACGTCTGCCTTTCCTCCTTTTAGCAAGTCAATTAGTCCACATGTGTTAAGCTGTTCTAGTGCCCCGCTTTAATTTCTTAACGACTGACACCATTTCGAGACCATTCTTAAGGAGGGGGGAGGGATTTGGTAAAATTTTGTAGTCTTGTTTTGCTTCGATGTGTTGTAAACGTTATTTGTAAGGTCTAATTAATGCCAAGAAAATATTTTAAAAAAATAATTAACAAGAAAAATAATATTTCCAAGAAATTATTGTCTTTTAGCCTTTTAAAAAAGTGCTTCAACCAGGAAACTACCATATTATTTCCCATAAATTTTAATTTGCTGGTTCAGTCAAGTTGTAAACTATACCGTGTCCATTTTAATTTGTCTCTATGTAGCCATATAATACTTTCAAAATAAAATAAAATAATTGACTAAAATTATATAGGTCACAAGAGTGACTTGGTAACTGTAATGTTTGCAATGTTACCAGAAATTTAAATAATGTAGCCCAGAAAGGGGCTATTGTAATAGCTATTCTGTGCGATTGTATTATGTATTTAAATTGAGAACTTAGAGTTGTGGATATGTATCCCTGTGATATTAATACAAAAACTAGTTTTAAAATTATTTGTGTTATACCAGCTGCCTGGTCGAAATTTAAGAAGTTACACCTTCCTGCGGACCCTACCTCTACTCTCACTGTGTTTTCATCCTTTGAGGGCTTTTTGTAAGAGGACAGGACAGCAGCCATTCCTCATTTGAATTTTTCTATGAACTATAATGTAAGAGAAACTTCTGAATTTAGCTTGAATTCGCTTATATGTTATGAGAATTGGTGGATTCGTAATTTGTGAAGTATTTTATTAGGTTTAGTAATTGCAATTCTGTTGTTAATTATATTTAATAATACTTTTTTTTATAGGTTTAGGTGCTGTCCCAACAGCTAATGCGTTTAGTACTGAATCGGTCTGGCATTGGGAGATTGCCTCTACTGTATTGTGATATAAATGTTGACAGTTTTGCTTGTTGTTTATGTTGTTTGGACATTTTGAAGCAGCAGGAGGTGCAAAAGAGAAAACCAACCTGTTGAGATGCCAACTACAGAGGGACCAAGATTACCATCTACAGACTTGAAAAACCCACATGTTGTTATAATATTACAGGGTTAGACTTAAAAAATATATGTATCTGACAGAGAATATTCAGAGTTTCTGTTTCAAAATTTCGAGAGGAGAAATAGGCATACCTAAATGGTTCTTGTCAAGTAGGATTAGTAAAGGGATCGGTATTCGTGGAAATGGTATGCTAATTGATATTTTTTTCTCTTTCTTCATTGCTTGTCTTGAAATTTTTTTGTGGCTTAACGTACTCTACAGATTTAGGCATTTTAATTAACCAATACCTTGTGTAAGTTTGATGTTTTTTATTATACCACTGTACTTGTTTGGATGCTTACAATCGCAACTGTCCATTACACATGCACATCTTTTTTACAGGTGACGTAGAATCTTCTAAAACGTGAAATTTTTTGCGGAAATGTAACTTATTTATTTCAAATTGGAATAATACTTTTTTTTTTAATTTTCTGTAAACTTTATTTTAGAGCGTGTGGTATTTTTTTCACCAAATTCCAAGAGAATAACTGAGTAACAGCATATCTTCTAATGAAGTACACTTACTGTATTGTTGAGAGCCTTGACATATTGCTCTAGTTCTTGCACACGTCTCTGGTGCTGGCCAATTTTACTTTCAAGATCCTGTACCTGTGACAGAACAGACAACATGTCACACACAATGTACTGTTAGAACATTGCACCAGACGTACTGACATTACTATAATTTTAGAAACTATGGTCTTACAGCAAGTTGTAGGTCTTAATGCTGCTATTGATACAAAAAAAAATTTGCTCTCGTATATCTTTTACTTACTCCACCCTTGACTTTTTTACAAACAATATATACATTGCATGAGTATTCACGAAACCTAAAACATGTGGAATATAAATGTAGTGTAAAATATGTTTCAGTGGCGTATAGCTATTTTGAAACGTTTCGTTGATCCAATTATAATTATTTAGCATTGTATGTAGTTAATAACAAGTATCTGTATTATTGTGAATTATAGTAACAACTCGCTCCCCTTTGTATAGTTTATATTTGTTTATTCCATGATTTGGTTTCCAAAGGTAAGTATTGTGGCTTCATTTAACTAAATGCGATGTGTCAATATCCTCGAAAATAAATAAATACGTAAAATCACGCTTTAGATAGTGTACATCACAAATGGTTAATTTAATTACGAATATTTTTAAGCAATAAGTCGTATTTCATTTGCTGTGAAAGTGGAAATTAGATAAAGTTACTAACATTTATTTAATTACCTTTTCAATCTGCATGTTAACGAAAAATTATCAATTTATTAAGTAGTAGTTAAATTTAATATGTTCTATGAGAGGAATAGTTTGTGTCGTTAGGATCTTCGCTGACATTTGGTACTATTTTCTCTTCAAAAATATTAATTTTTATCAAAAAATGGGTAAAAACTGTTTCCAAAAATGTTCTATCTTCCTTTAAAAAAATTTTTCCCCACCTCTTCACTACAAACCCTATATCGAGACTGCCTACTGAATGCGAGCAGATAAACCATTTTTCGTGCGACACTGATCGAGAGTAGGCAGCTTAACAAGAAGTCACCAGATATATAATAAACCTCCTTTTCTCAAAGTTGGTGCAGTTTACAATGAAAGTAAAATCTCTTATGCAATCTAGAAATATAAATTGAAAATATTGATTTAAACTTATAGTACGCGAAATAAACTAAAGATAAGTCAGCTTGCTTAGTAACATGCGAGTACCTAGTTTATTAAACTTGAGGAGAACATTTTTCGAGATGTCTTTCTATCATAAATATAAAAAATAGTCACCATTCTCAAAATATTACCAAATTATGAACGATATATGCAAAAGTCCAATCAGCTTTGTATTTAATGTGTGTAACAAATTTCGTTAAATCACTGAAAATATTTAATCAGTTAAGTCACATTATACAAAACTATAAAAGTGGCTACCTTTAATAAATTATAAACACAGTATGAACAAAATATACAAAAGTAGAATCAAATTTGTATGCAGTATACGTGTATAAAGTTTGATGAAGTTCAGACAAATATGTTTAAAGACAAATGATACTATGTTAAAATATAAGTAACGGCAGCCATTTTAAAAATATAAACACAGAATGAACGAAATACACAACAGTAAATTCAGCTTCAAATGTAGAATCTATGTACCAAGACTGGCGAAATTCTTAAAAACAAAAATATTTTCTGTGTTATTTAATACTATGCTAAAAATATTAAAATAGCAGCCGTTTTGACAAGATCTTCCTTGGAGGACGAAATACACGAAGCCATGTCAGATTTGTGGGTGGTATATGTTAACCAAGTTAGGTAAAATACTGAAAAACATTTCCTAAGACATGTTACACTGTGCTAAAAATATAAAAAATACCGCTATTTTGAAACTTTGAACACATTATGTTTGAAATACACAAAAGTTATATCAGTTTTATTCATAGTATTTGTGTACCAAGTTTGGTGAAATTCTGAAAAATATTTCCTAAGATATAGTCTATCTCATGAAAGAATTCCACATTTTGACAGTTCACTTCTGAGAAGTGAGGTCTGCAAACAGGATTGTGGAGACCGGGCTTTTCCAGGAAGCCAGGTAGGTTTAAAGCTCCAAACAATGGAACAGCCAGGCAAATTTCTCAGAAGAGAAATGTCAAAATATGGAATTCTTTCATGAGACAGACTTTATGTAATACTGTATGTAAAATATAAAAATGGATGCCATTTTGAAAATATGAAAAAATATATTTGAAATCCGCAAAGGTCTGGTTATCTGTGTATGTAGTGTATGTGTACCAAGTTTGTAGAAATTCTAATTTACAGTTCCTTATTCAGTTTGATCGAAAATGTTTTAAATAACCGCCATTTTGAAAACATGAATAAGGCGTAAACTAAATATACGAAAGTCAAGTCAGATTACAAAGTAGCCTAATATATGTGTACAAAGTTTCATGGAATTCGGTCAACTGGTTCAAAAGTTTTAGGGGGGACACACGCACCGACGCATACCTTACGCGCGCGCACACACACACACACACACACACACACACACACACAAAGGTGATAACCTATGACTCTTTTTTTTTCCTTCGGGAAGTAGGCTAATAAGTAAAACTCGATCAATAGTGTATAGGCCTAATTTAAAAGTATTATTTATTTATTATCTACTTATGTAAAACTTTATACTTTACAGATATACTTAAATGCTTAAGTACCTACCATATTTATAGCATAGGATCCCATAGTAAATCCTTGCTCATGTAAAGTCAGTCGGTATAAGTAATCATTTTCTCAAATATTGTACTTATTAAAATATATGACGTACTGTAACCTTTTATTTAAATTGTAATAGTAATAATATACGTTTATCTAGCCCCATTCATTTTAGCCATACCGATTTGATTTCCGAAAGAAATATATGCATTTGAAAATCATTCTAATATGTATTTATAATATTTATTATTCTCGCATACAAGAGGTTTCCTATAAACCCCTTCGTGTACAGTAACCCTCTTGCTTATCCCCTCTTCTTCTTAGGTATTCCTGATCGATTTTTGGTCATACTCAAAAGATTATTACAAATATATATGATAATTATACAATATGACCACTCTTTCACACCAAATCTAGTACACTACTTAATATTATCAAACAATCAAGAGTTTTAATTTTAAGTTACTTTAAGAAAACATGCTTTCTTTAACACATCAGCTTTAAACTTTTACAAAAAACTTAAATACAAAGTAATTGTAACAGAAGCGACTGTTATGATTCGTTGATTCAGCTGAAGGTGTTGACAACATTCTCGAGGAATGTCCCAGGTATGGCATAACAGTTCGCATTTGTCAATTGTTAGTGCAGGCTGCAAAGTAGTTTATGTCTGCTACACGATTGTCATTTGTTTGTATGCAGAGAGTCTTTCATAGGTATTTCAAAATTCCACATAACAACATCATTTTCAAATTATTTTAATTAATTACAAGCAAGCGCACTAGCGTTCGACCTACGACAACACCACTACTTAAAAATTACGGACAGTATCCGACTTATACCACATCCACCGAGCTACTGACGAGGTCTCTGCTGAACTGTGCTGGTTTCTACAGCCCTCTACCATTTCTCCTTTCCTCCCCAAAAACTAAAGGGCGCGGTCTACCGCAATTTTCACCATGATTATTTTATTTTTTATTTGTACCATATATTTTTTTTTCTTGTTTTAGACACAAAATAGGACTAAATTTGGCTCTAAAGAAATTTTTTTGTCTCTGATATTTTTCGCGTAATGGCTAGTTAACGTCATATTTTGCATGTTTCCGTTTTAACGACTACACTAAAACCAACTGATATACCAAACTCAAAAAAATTACAGTGGATAAAAACATTACTGGCTACAATGACATGCTCATGAAATTAAAGAATAAAAATTTTTTGTATTAAAAAACATATTGAACTTTTTAAATTTTTATTTTTAGTTTCAGCATTTTTTTAAAACTAAAATGATTTTTGTTATTTAATTTTATGAGCATGTCATTGTAGCCTGCAATGACTTTATCCACTGTGATTTTTTTGAGTTTGGTATATCAGTTGGTTTTAGTGTAGTCGTTAAAACTGAAGCATGAAAAATATGACTTTAGCAAGCCATTATGCGAAAACTATGAGAGATAAAAAAATTTCTTAAGAACAAAATTTAGTCACATTTTGTGTCTTAAATAAGAAAAAAAATATCTGGTACAAATAAAAAAAAAATGGTCATGAAAATTGCGGTAGAACGCGCCCTTAAATCATCTCAATAATTTGAAAGGTCATTCATTCCCTTTCCCGCCGCAATCTTAAGTCCGTGTCGGTGCATGCATGCTAGCCACATATCCTTCACATGTCATTGTTATCCCCATCCTGCTAATTCAGAGTTCAAACAAAACATCCATTCCTCCAACCTTCTACTTTAGCATACTTAGTAATTTAACATATCCAGTCAGCTACCTAAGATACTGACGCCATTATGTTAATTAATACAGGTCTAACAATCCACAGCGTTATTTCCGGCCACACTGTGTAAAAAATTTAATACTCAGGATTCTATGTCGGTCATGTCAAGAATCGTGTATTCTATTCATTTAATAATATCAGTCTAATCACATTTACAACTTAGCGAATACTATCCTCTGAATCATATGTTGCTATAACGCAGCATGTTAGCCAAGCATTTTCTGTTCACCCTAGGCCACACTGTTAGACTTCATTATATGAGCACCGTATTATACCTCACTATTATACCACACAAATAGATCACATACTTGCACCTCACACGTAGTAGACCTCACTAAAAAAAACTTCGTTAATAGGCCTCATCTTTAGACTTCCCCTTTAGGCTACCAGCACTAGTCCTCACCTTTAGAACTCATTTCAACTATCGTTGAAACCATTACATTTGGACATCGTCATTAGACCTCACAAATAGGCCTCACATTTATACCTCTTTTTTGGCGTCACCTTAAGACATCAATATTATACCTCACCATTAGACTTCACCACTATGTTACTTAGTGACCTTAATATTTATATCTAACCGTTATACTTCATTAATAAGTCTCACATTTAGACTTCACTTTGGAAGTATTTTTTTAGTTTCATTTATAGGCATGTGTATTGTATCTTATTTTAACATTTTCACTATTAGGCCTCACTAGTATGCCTAATCATTTGACATCATTATTAGGTATCACTATTTACCCTCAAGTTTTTGAACTCAACGTTTTACATCGCCGTTCTACCTTCACAAAATACTTTACTATTCGACGTCAGCAAAATACCTCGCCATTAGGCTCTTTCCTTTATTTCTCACCTTTAAACCTCATTTTCAAGTCATCCTTTCATACCTTAATTTTAATACTCGGTAACAGAAATCAGTATATGCTTGCAAGCAATGCATCGAGTACTAGCACCTTCCCTTCTGGCCTATTCAGAAAACCCCATACCACATATGGTCAGCCATCCTGCATACTGCTAACGTGAGATTAATTACTTGCAGAAGACTTAACTTTCACTACGTCCGTTAAAGTCTAAATGTCAATACTCTGGATCTTAGTCGACCCCGACATGAAACTAAGTACATTTAATATTATTTGAGTAATTACTGCAGGAGATCTCATGCCAGTGTAATTATAAGCCTATTATATGCGTAGCACATCAGTGTATGTTCTATACACAATGTACGTTTTTAAACTGTAGTCCCAGTGATTGGCCAGAGTTCCTGCAGTACATCCAGTCCCAGCTAGCTTGCTACTGCGACTGTTGTGCGCCCAGTAAAGCTACCAAATACCACTTCCTCTCTATTGCGCATTCATAGTAGGCATAACAGAACAAATCTAAGTCCAACTTTTCTACCATCCAGTTGTATTGCATTCTCCAACCATCAGCAGTCGTAACAGCTGAATCAGTGTCATACTTCCTGCTATTGTTACAGCGATTGTTATTTTTGCTGATGTAAGCGTCAAGTAACCATGCCTGTATGTTAACAGTCTGGAGCAATACGCTTCCGTCAGTTCCCTGCTGCAACCTTTCATCCGCCATTTGTACTCTTGCAGATACAAATATAAGCTCCATAATCCAGTCTCTTTGCAAAGACGTTATGGGATTTCTAGAACAGAATATTCTCTCATTTCTAAAGATTTAACTGTCATGGCATATAAATAAGTAAAGAAACAGGTCGTTATTCAGCTTGTATAGTCTGACGAAGAAGTGAACTGTTAGATGTCCCTAGTAATAGAAATGTTTTAATATTCTTTATCAGTATTGTACGTGAAATATTAGTAATCAGACCTCGTACACAGTATAAAACAACTATCAAAATATAAATAACAGTTTAAAAAATATTATACGCTGTTCTAAAGGCTGTACGTAGAGACACGTATGTAATGCACTGACCCGTACCTAAATTGCACCACCTGTTGCATACATTACACCCTCAAAAACCATTCGCCTTACCAAAAGAGAAAAAATTAACTTGTGGAAGTCTTTCGCATTGGTTAATAGATACGGTCAATGTAAAGACTTATTTCACATACATCATGTGTTGTGATTATATTAGTTACGTACATTTATTTGTGATAGCTGGAGTATGATATTGTTCTGCATATTACCTTTCTTCGGTCCATTTCTTCCTTATTTCCTGCTGCAGCTAGCGTAAACAGATACAAGACGATACAGACCACGCTGATATTGAAGATCATGTTGCAAGTTCTGAGAACAAGGAACCAGAATTTGTCAGAGAATTTATAAAATGAATCACATAAAGAGGCTAGAAATAATTATATTTAGCTGGTACCAATAGCCCAAAATGTTTACAATTTATCAGAAAATAAAATTAAACACTGAAATTTTCAATTATTATAATGACAAAGTCAGAAACGTATAAGTATGATAAAAGTGATTTATTAGTTTAAAAACTCAAATAAAGAATATTGCATAGGCTATGTAACACAGTTTTTTTGTATTATGTTAATAAATTTAAACGTATAAAATATCAATAAATACATATAGATAGAATAATTATTACTAATGCATCGATTTTTGAGCATGTAAGACACTAAATTTATCTCAAACAAGGCAATGAATCACGAATTTTTTAACGTTATATTGAGAACAAGTGACACAATTTGCACCTATCCTAAGTAGTATGTATGCACTCGAACTAGTTAAATAATTGAATCGAGCATGGTCGAACGTTGCCGTGTCCAAAATATTGTGTTACAGAACACTTTATATTTTAAAAACAAAAGTTCATAATAATTTTTCTTCTGAGTCTTGTCTTTTCATCTGTTTTATAGACTTTTCCAAGGATAGATCTAATGTTACATAGTGATAATACATATGATTGATAAGTTTGCGAAATTAATGTTAAAAAAGTTAATTCATGAATAGGTTTTCTGCAATGGTCGATTCAATTTTATTTACGTAATTTATTATTGCCTGCAAGGCTTGCAAGTGTTTTAACAGGGATATTTTAAATTTTGAAAACAGGCACAGCATTTTCATTCTTCTTCATCTGCAGATGAAGTGCCAAGTAACATACGTCTCTTCTTTACAATTCCGTCAAATTCTGCTTCAGCGTATGACCTCATAGCGAATGTGTTTAACGAATTTGTTTCTTTTAAATTTCAGCAATTTAGAACGTATGCTTCAACTTAATCTAAAATTTTCTTTTCTGCAAAATTTGCATCATTACGCAGTAAGAATGTTATGTTCTTTCTCTAAAACACTACTCATTAAATAATACGATTTATTAAAGACGCGGTTATGTTTTTCATGAAACATACTCAGTTCTTAGGCTATGTGTAAATATTTAAATACTCTAATTTAAAAATCTTTAAAGAATAATTTAATACTCTACTTTAACAATAATTTCATACCAGGAGCGCAAATACAGAAAGGGAGGCAAATTGCGCCCCTCTTACTTATCTTTGGAACAGGGACTACCCTTAAACAGTCGACCTGTCGCTAAACATTAGTTTTCATGCTGTTTATTTTACCACATTGTAGTATAAAATTAAAGTAATTCTATCTCAAGAAAATTCTGATATCCAAAGTGGTGAAAATTGAAACTCCATTTGGGGGCAGTTCACTGTAAATTATATTTGTTTTAGTAATTTTTTTATTTGAACGAGATGTTGTATGTTTTGTAATAATGTATTGTGACAGTTTTTTACTGTAATGAAACTTTTTTAGCTTTCATAGTTTTGTATTAGAGGATATAAAAGTCAAATTTGAATAAAACTGTCTTTTGCAATAAAGGAAAACCAAGTTACTTACGGAAATGAAAAAAAGAAACTTACACTGAAGAACAGTGCCACAAGCGATAAAACGAAACGTTGACAACCCGCGTTGACGTTTTACTAAGTAAAATAATAAATAAAATAGAATTTAAAAAATTCTATTTATTTCAAAAATATTTAAGAAGTATAAAAACCTAATCAATGTGGTTTTATGCACGTCATGTCGTAGTCTATAAACAAGTTCTATAGTGTAAATTTTTTTTTAATTTCGGGTAAGTGGATTAGCTCTTATTCTTTGCATGAAACTGTGTTACGCAAATTTGTACTTAAAAGTTTCATTACACAATAATTTGGGAGCAAAAGAATTTTCGCTGTTGTAAAAATTAATTGCTACGTATCTCTATAAAACAAAATACCCCACATATGAATTTAATATTTTAAAACTTTTAAAATTTTTGGCGATTTTCTCCCTTAAGAATGAACGCCAGAACAGCAATTATTTCATGTGTTCCTCTTTTATAATTTCAGTTTTTGTACAACTATTTCAACACCATTGTTTATAGGTCATACGGGATTTGTAATATCAAACTTTGTTTTTTGTAAATAAATGACAACCGACACACACTACATTAATGAAACTGAGAAAAATATTAAATTAAAATAAATTCGGAAAATATTGAGATTTACAATACTCGCTGTCAGTAACACTTCTACAATTTTGCAACGAAACAGCTATTCGTGTACTATCAGGTGGGAACTTAAAAATGAAAGCTCGCATTAAAGCACATTCGTACAATTTGGTGTCGTTCATCAGACCATTGTAAGTTATAAACATATGCAGACAAGGTAAATCCACTAACCCATTCACAATTCCATTTTAAACACAGCTGGGATAGGAAAATCAGAACTTATTTTGATCGACTTTATCAGAAGTGTACCATCCACTCGTCCGCGCTGGCAACAATAAGAGATGGTAGAGTGAATAATAAGAATTTGGAATCTGATCTTCAGTGCATACTGATTACAAAGAGCGAGCCGCTGCGGAAAATGTTCCGTGTTCCACCTGCCGCAAAAATAACTGCGTGTCTCGTAACTCTACGAGTGGGGTATAAAAATAAAATTTATAGTTTCTTCTTTCTTTCGTCTGCTGGGCTGGTATCCTCTATCAATTTCCAATAACAAAAAAAAATTGTCGTGTAGTACACTTTGCCCTGGACTTTTCTGTGAACAGCGCACCAGACAGTGTTTAAATTATTTTTAACAATTACCTTTCAGATGTAAAGAAAATATTCGGGTACTATGATCGTCAGGGTATTCTATAATTATAGGCCTATTGTAAACATTTTGAAATCGTTTGAAAGTAAGGTTTTCGAATGATG
This sequence comes from Medauroidea extradentata, assembly GCA_003012365.1. NCBI lineage: Eukaryota > Metazoa > Arthropoda > Insecta > Phasmatodea > Phasmatidae > Medauroidea > Medauroidea extradentata. The sequence goes on along the minus strand of PNEQ01046910.1, from coordinate 17,216 downwards.
ACAAGTTTAATTTAACGTCCCTTGGATGCTCCAAGAGTGTATTTGCGCGGACGAGTATACCTCGTGTTTATAGGGCCCTAGGTCACAGACGACTAAGACCCGTATCAATAAATGGCTTTCGAAAGCTCTGTTAGCAGGTAGATTGTTAACTACTCGCAACCTTTAAACGACTTTCAGGAGATGGAAGCACATCCATATCCACTTCAAGTTGTTATGCACCCTTTCACTACTTGTGATTTCAGGCTATAACTCTTTAGAACCTCTGATGTTATATTTATGAATTATATTAAAACAAAGTTATTTCTTTTTTTCTGGCACTCGCCTAGCTTCGGAAAAGACTCGGCTTTTGGAAGCGTGGCTGTACGTCCTTAGTACCGAAAAATTATTTTCCAAGCAACCTCGGGCTATCATGTGGTCGTCGCGCGTCTGCCCACACAGGGCTACGGTGAGTAACTTAATCCAACCAAAAGTTGTCCCTCCTAGCCTTGCCTTTCCGGCTCCTGACGTCACCGACAATTATTTTTGTTTCTTTTCATTTGCATAAATATTACATAATTATTTACAACACACCAGTTAAATACACTTATCACAAAATTTAAATAAATACCCTTTACATTACTCAATAAATATTTTACACTGTTAGGCCAGCTCGGCCCCTGATTGGCCGTTTCTTTCCCCTTGGTGTGGCCCTGCTTGTTTTGTGTCTCTAAAGGCAGAGGGAAAGGGGGTGGGGTGGAGCAGAGAGTCAGTTACGCCATGTGGGGTCCAGGGCTAGCCTTCTTCTCACACCAGACAAAAAGTTCTGCTCGGGTATTTTTCACAGCCCAGAGAGTCAGTCTTGTCCCCCCATCCTTATGTCACGAGCTGATCGATGGCTCTCGTCAACCCCTTTCTGGCGTCACCAAGACGTCGCTTCTCTCAACCAGAGAGAGAGAGAGCCTCTGTCCTTCGGAAACACAGGGTTTATTCAATATCTACCCCAAGCTACATACGTAATTTTTATATAAATATATATATTACAAATTAAGACGGGCTAGTTTTCCTAAATGCCCGTAACATATACCCTCAGTGGGGAATTCAATCTCGTCAGCATGACAGAGGTGGATTCGCCATTTCTGCCGCTGTAGCACTTTCACTTACTCGCATTTCATTATCTTGCCTACCTAAGCGACAAACCAATTTACACTTTCTAAACAACGTCGCGTCGACTCGCCATGTGTCGTGGTAGGAACTGAGCAAGGGTAGGCCTCTCATAAAATAAATGCGAAAATAACATAAAGACCCCGAACCCATGGTACCCTGTCTCGACGGCCCTGCAGGCTTTGTCTGTGACCAATGGTCGTTCCTCCTCGTGGGTGGCTAGAGAGAGAGAGAGAGAGAGAGAAAAGGAAGGTTTCTATTCACCCGTCGCCCGCCTTGACTCACAAAACTACAAAGGCCCTCGACTCTTCTAACCAGCGTTTCCCTGTCCTGCCTGACCCGCGCGTTACTACCTCTTGATCCTATTACACACAAAAAAAAATCCTAGATAAAACTCTGCCCTACACATATAACACTAGTATCCGCCTTCTTATCTTATTACACTAATTACACAAGCTTTTCAGATCCTAAGTCATTATGTTTTGTTCTCGATACATTATATACAAGTCCTACTATATTATCATGGTAAATTGACATTTGTATATAAAGAAAAATATTGCAAACAACTGTCTCTGGAAATTTTCGTTTCCTTTTTCCCGCTTTACGATGTTCGCCTGAGTGTTTCCCTATCCCTCGTTCCACCGCCGACCAACGTCTCTGAGGAACCGGGTACACTTCATATACATAGGGCTGATGCCCTTTAATTTAGAAGCGGCTGACATAGGATTTCATTTCTCCGGGTTCCTGGGCAAATACCGACGCATGTTTTTTCCGGCATTCCGTCAGTCTCACGACACTGTGCTTTTGTGAGTATCTCCGATGTCCTCTAGCCTATCTATAATCGCTTCTGTTCTGTAATTTCGCCAGGTAATGCTTCCCTACTGGTACAAATCGCTGCTCGCTACTGATTGACATGGGCGAGTCGCAAAATCGGCAGCGTTACGTTATGCGGGCAAGGGTTTCCATCCCACATGAATTTATACACTTTGCAGACATCGCGGAGCTGTATCATTTTCTGACGGCAGGCGATCCTCGCTTCATACCGATTCAGCTTATCCATTCCGATAATTATCTGCGTCCTAATGTCCTGCGCTACGATAAAATTCATCGTAAGACTTGCGTCCCCTACCTGAACTTCAGTTACCCCTTGCGTTTTCGTGCCTCAGACCTTGGCACTGCTTATCCCGACCAACGTAACCCCAGCAGTCGGTAGGACGACAAAATTTTTCTCGTATCCCTCTTTTAAAAGCTTATAAAATACAGATAGGCTTATAACAGACACCTCGGCCCCTGTGTCTATTAGTGCCTGAAATGGGTAGCCACCTATTTTTACATGCAGAGTTGGTGATTTCTGCGCACCTATTCTCCCTATGGCTGGGGAATAATCCCAGTTCTCGTCCCTTTCAGCTTCCTCAATGTCTACATTTATCTCGCACCTTGCAAGTGCATATTCTGCCCCTCCTTCATCAGGTAACACTAGCAGCGTGGGACAATCGCGGCTAGCCTGCCCTAGTTTCCCGCCTGCTCCTCGTGTATTTGGACAACATGGACATTGTTCTCTCCTCCTAACCCTTTTGTTTGGTTTTCTTTCCGACATTGCCCGTGGCGTGGGTAACCTCCTCTCGGCTTGTAGTCGCACCATTTATTTTCTTCCTTTCGAGAGCTGTGTCTACCCCCTGTGTCCCAGTCCGTCATGCTTCCTCTCCGATTTTCTCTGTCGCGGTGGTATCCCGGTCGGACTCGCCAACGCCTCTCTTGTCCCTTCAGGTCATGCTGACCCACAGTTTTACTCTCAACCATCCCAGGGAAACCTGTCGCGTGTCGCCCGTCTCTGTCACAGCTGTCTTGCGCTTCAAACCTTTCCAGGAGCGCAATAAAACTATCACTTCTGCTGTCACTACCGCATTTTGGATATATTGTGGTAAATATTTCGCAAGATGGTGTATCAGTCGCGCGGGCGTAAAAGCATTTTTTAAGTGCGCGTTCTCTTCCACAATCTCACGCACATAGTCTGACATAGACATCGCTCCATTTACAATGTAGCGCCCCTGATATGTGTGGTGCGTAAGTCTATCCTGTACCACCGGTGACCAAAAACGAGACATAAATGCCGCGCGACAATCGTCGTAGCTGTCCCAATTTTCCGACGCAATCTGCCCCCAGTTATCGGCGGGGCCCGTCAACCTGCTAAGGAATAGCTCTATCCTGACCGTCTCACTCAAGGAAAATTTTTTACGAGTTTATCCATACGGCTGATAAATCGAATAGGCCTAGCCTGTCCTACCAAGCCACTGAAAGTTGGCACTAACCTCTCTATGCTAGGTAGTGTTACTGTCGGAACAGTCCCGGGTGGTACACCCTGTACAGCAAATTTTCGCGCCTCCTCCTGCGCTTTTTCTACGGGGGCTATCTTACAGTTCATACCACTGACCGAATTTTCCACCTGAGCTACGCGGTTTTCTACCTGATCGCATCGGGTTGCTGTCGCTTGTGTTTCTGTTACTAATTCGCATAGCTGCTGTTCCTGGCGGTCCGCCGTTTCTACTGCTCTTTCTTCTATTGCCTGCACAACGCGCCCGACACTGGTGGCGTGTGATTCGAACTTCTCTTGTAACTCTTTACGTGTCTCTTGCATGCTAATTCCCAGCCCCGCTTTAAACTCCCCGCGCTGTTCTACAAACTTCTGCGCCGTCGCTTCCTCTAGATTATCAACCCTGGCCCTAAGTGATGCGACTGTACCAGTCATAACGTTCCTCCATATCGCGCATTCTCTCGTCCATTCCCTCGGTTATCGAACGAATCTCTCGTCTTAATTTGCCTTTCACACCTTCAATTTCACCTTGTAGACCCTTTATTTCACCTTGTACACCCTTTATTTCACCTTTCACCCCTTCTATTGCGGTTAACAAATGACCAAATATTACCTGAATATCTAGTGACCCTATGCTCGTCTTCTCTCTCGTTCTCTGGTTTAGCTCTGACGTATCAGAATCGCCTGAACTTGCCACCCCGAGGTTGTTAGAACCCGGTCTTGAACTCGGCTCACTGAACATAACATCCGCGTCTCCTACCGAGGCCATTTCTCTGGATTGCATGTTCGCTATTGGTTCAATTTTCCCCTCTAAGCCTGACTCGCAGCGGCGGTTCCCGATAGAGAGTTGTTGTGTAGTCGTGAAGTCCTGTCGGGACAGCGTCTCTGCCGACGTCGCCACTGCCCTCTGACGTCGTTCTTGATGCAGAACCCTCGCTGCTGTGAAGCTCGTAGACAGTTGCTGCATCAGAGCCTTCGCCACTGTGAAGCTCGTAGACCGTCGCTGTATTTCTAGGCCCGTTGCTCTTCTCTCTCGCGTCTGCTCTGCGGTTCGCGTACCGATACGACACTCTTCCTCAGGGTTCGTGGTTCTAGTCCACGTCGCAGGTATCAAAATACGTTCACGCACTTAAGCCCCGAAGTTGTTGCGCCATTATGTTATGCTCCCTTTCACTACTTGTGATTTCAGGCTATAACTCTTTAGAACCTCTGATGTTACATTTATTAATTATATTTAAACAAAGTTATTTCTTTTTTTCTGGCGCTCGCCTAGCGTCGGAAAAGACTCGGCTTTCGGAAGCGTGGCTGTACGTCCTTAGTACCGAAAAATTATTTTCCAAGCAACCTCGGGCTATCACGTGGTCGTCGCGCGTCTGCCCACACAGGGCTACGATGAGTAACTTAATCCAACCAAAAGTTGTCCTCTGCTAACATAATCACCGACGTCGTTCTCCTTCTGCCCCCGTCGGGCTCTCCGGACAGAGTACCCTTTCAACAATCGCGTCTCTGCTGGCGACTCGCACCTCCGCGCGCCTAACCGCGCCAGCCAATCAGTGTGCTCTCCTTCTCGCACTGGCTACGCCTCCTAGCCTTGCCTTTCCGGCTCCTGACGGCACCGACAATTATTTTCGTTTCTTTTCATTTGCATAAAATTACATAATTATTTACAACACACCAGTTAAATACACTTATCACACAATTTAAATAAATACCCTTTACATTACTCAATAAATATTTTACACTGTTAGGCCAGCTCGGCCCCTGATTGGCCGTTTCTTTCCCCTTGGTGTGGCCCTGCTTATTTGTGTCTCTAAAGGCAGAGGGAAAGGGGGTGGGGTGGAGCAGAGAGTCAGTTACGCCATGTGGGGTCCAGGGCTAGCCTTCTTTTCACACCAGACAAAAAGTTCTGCTCGGGCATTTTTCACAGGCCAGATAGTCAGTCTTGTACCCCCATCCATATGTCATGAGCTGATCGATGGCTCTCGTCAACCCCTTTCTGGCATCACCAAGACGTCGCTTCTCTCAACCAGAAAGAAAGAGCCTCTGTCCTTCGGAAACACAGGGTTTGTTCATTTTCTACCCCAAACTACATACGTAATTTTTATAAAAATATTTATATTACAAATTAAGACGGGCTAATTCCTAAATGCCCGTAACAAAGTGTAAATATGGCACCATAACACTATCTTTCTTCCTTCGGATAGTACACAGAATTAGTATTGGAACGTACCATATATTTTTCGATTGTGTTTGCAGATATTTTACTACATTTCACGTATTTTGTTCTCATGTTATTACCTTTAGATTTAGGTTAGATAGTAGGCAATGATTTTTGTGAAGGTTAAATACGTTTAAAGTATTATTTGTGAGGGACTTTTTCAGTGAGCATAATATTGTGTTTAAGCACGGAAAACAGTACAGTATTTACAAATACTTAAAAACTATATTTGTATTATTCAAAAAATAAATACATAAAACGGAAAGTTAAAAACCAACTGTGGAATAACCTTTGACACGTGTTACTTGACGAAAGAACTGGAAAGTTTAATATCTATCTGTTTATTTTTTACAGCTGACAAAATTATCCTAAGACATTAACAAAAGTATTAAGTTAATAAAATATCAGACAAAATGTGTACATACAGAAATGTTTTTCCGTAACAAGTGTTCATATTCGCCTTTTTTTCGTACAACTCTTATATTGCTTCTACGCAAAATTTTATCTTCTTTGCTAAATAAAAGTGCAAAAATTTCAATATATACACTAGAAGTGAAGTAACAATTTTGGTTTTTGGAAAGTCCCACCTTGTAGCAAACCCGTCATGGAATATTGCATACACTTTAATCTGATCTGGTATACTAACAGTAGCTTCTGTTTGTTGAAAACTTTCATATACATGGTTCCTAAACACTTTTCTATCAACGATATATTTGCTTATGTGACAAGTATCGTTTGGCAGGTTATTCTGTAGAAGACTGAAATCTCCCGCCATTGTTATAAAACATAATTAAAACAGCTCAACAGTACTTTTTTCTGGCCATAACACACACCATAAACCACTTTCGGTGGTTAGTTTATTGCCTAGAAGTAAAAAGCTATCCACTTTCAGGTGAATATGGTTAGACTGTGATTCGAAAGGTTGTACAGATGTCTTCCTTGGGATTTTAAACAATGGCGGCGGATTTTGTTCCTTGGAATAACCTGTCAAACGATACTTGTCACATAAGTAAATACGAAATTTGTAAAAAAAAAAAAAATTTGTTAATTGGAACAAGGTTAGGAATTACATATGGAAGTTTTCAATGAACAGAAGCTACTGTTAAGTATACCAGTCCTGTTTAAAGTGTATGCAATATTCCATGGTGGGTTTGCTACAAGGTGAGACTTTTTACAAACCAAAATTTACTGCACTTCTGTATACGTTTGTAATTTTTGTACCTATGTACTGAAAAGAAGAGAAATTTTTGCGTTGAAACAGTAACATCTTGTGCGAACATGACGGTAAGCATATGTTAATGAAAACCTTTTCTGTGTGTACACATTTTATCTGATATTTTTATGATCTTCTTATCATCATTAGTTTTTTACGACACATATGTCAGCTGTTAATAATAAACAAATACATCTAATGTATTCTCGTATTTTCGTCAAGTGAATCGTGTGATATGTTATTCCACAGTTTGTTTTTAATTTCCGTGTTATGTATTTTTTAAATGAATAATACAAACATTGCTTTTAAGTATTTGTAACAACTGTATTGTTTTCCATGCTTAAACAGAATATTATGATCACTGAAAAAAATCCCTCGGTTACTATTTTAAACGTATTTAACCTTCACAAAAAAACATTGCTTACATAACACTATATATAAAAACTAGCAGTCCTGTGCGGCTTTGCACGTGAGTATTACTCATAACTGATAACATTTACTTTAATTGAAAAACCTCTTTTTACACCATATTAGTACTTCAGTCATCAAGTGTTATAACGACAAACCTGCTAGTTGAGATAACCCTACAGCAAAATAAGTAGCTATAGCTGTCCACGCGAAAGAGCAGTCTTAAGATTGTCCCTGCCACTTACAGCGACTTCATTTGTGCCTTATTACACTGAGAAAAAAATTTTGTTGGTGCAAACAAAATTTGTTTGAATCAACCAAATCATTTGTTTATAGAGGGGCAACGAAATATTTGTTTGCTCGTGCCAAATTATTTTGTTCCCTCGATTTGTTTGAGGCAAATAGCTGAATTTTGTTAGCAGGTACCAAATATTTAGTTAGTCATAAAAATATTTCGTTAGACATATTAAATGCGCATACAATATTTTAAGAACTAAAAAAATTATAGTTTACTAACTTAAAAAATTTCAGAAATTTTAAGACTTAAAAAAAAAAAAAAAAAAAATGTATGGTCGGGCCGGGCTTTGATCCATTATCCTATCACTTCCCCTTTTCCGTTCATGACCTAACCAACTGAGCTACGACAGATTCTATGATACTGAGGTTGTTATTTGCACAGGAAAAGTTAGGCCTAATATTAAATTACGATTGTACTGTTTTATTTTCAAATATGTTTGTTTTCCGTCTACGAAAAGGTAAACGACGTCAAATAATACTACTAAATAATTGCCGTGCACCACAGCACAAAGAACGAGACGTGCAGCTGCAGTGGTTTTCAAGTTTATAGCATTTTCTTTTGTGATCGATCAAATTAACCACTTTGAAATGGTTAAAGCTAAAATTAAGATACTTGAATTATGCTGATTAACAGTTTATACGTCCTACTTGTCGCACAAACTTATATTTTGAATGTTGAGTTATACAGTGTTCGCCATCTTGTCGCTCACGCACGCCAGACTGCCATCTTCCGCGAGTCAACCAAATGGATTAAGTTTCGCCAACAAAATCATTTAGTCCATCGAAAAAAATTGTTGGTTCAAAGCACATCACTCATAACTAACAATATTATTTTGTTGACCAGTTGTAACAAGTTGTTTGTGTACACAAAATATTTATTTGACGTCCTAT